>PVKS010001802.1:0-131475 GCA_004027875.1 Aplodontia rufa
GATTTTTATAGTTCTTCTCCCCCACTGCCCACTCCCTCTAATTCAGTGACTTCCTCTCCGTTACATTTTTAAATCAATAACAAATAATCTTTAAAAATGCTTTTGAGAGCATACCTGTGCCACCTGTGAATCTGAAATTATTTAGTAGTGAAAGAGAATTTGGCCTAAAAACTTCCAGAGGCTTTGAAAGTACACTGAAATCTTCTTCAGAAACTACCAAAGACATCACATCTCTGATCCCTTTTCAATTTTGCCTAGTTTTCCATTTTGAAATATAAACATTGAATTATACTTTTATGACAAATAGTTTTATTTTATAATTGCATATATTTTAATTAGTTTCCTTCCATGGATATAAAATATATCACAGTGGTTTTATGTAAAAGAATTGTTTGTGGTCTGACAGGTGAACTTAACCATGATTATAAATGTGTTTCTTTAGAGCAAACATGCTGAAATATAAATAAACTTTTGGAATGCATGTTTTGTGTTTTGGCATTTGCTTTTAGGTATTTATTGCCAGGTGTTCAACTGAGTGATATCCGATAGTAAAACAAAATCTAAAATAAGCAGAGATTTACAGATAATTTTAGCTCCATATTTTTTACATTATCCTGGACTTAGATTTTATTCATCCATACTCTTATGATTTCTAGATTTGTCTTTGTTTTTCTTAAATAAGTAAATGTATCTTGTGTTCTTATTTGGGGGATTAGAGAGAAAGCTGAATGTTTCTGCCCATTTTTCTCTGAATATCTTAATTTGGTAGAATAAGACTGTAATTCTCCCTAAAGAAACACTTTGAAGAGAAGTTCTGGTTTCTGTTGTTTAGCAAAATTACCATGAAAAAGATTATAAACCATAATGAACAACAATCAGAAAATTAATTGCTGAATTTATTTCAATTTTTATTAAATTTAACAATTAGTTGGATTTGAATTTTTCAGATGTTTTTACAGTTTTTAAAAATCCAAGTGGGTACACTGATCCCTAGAGCAATGTGATATCAAGTGGATATTCCTGAGTAGTTGAGTAGGTCCTGAAGTTATCATTTGAAAGAGCCTGTGGGAATGCTACCACCTGCTCTCCCTAATGCCTCCAGCTTCCTTCCTGAGTCAAGAGGGCATTAATACTAATCTCCCTGTGAAAGTTTAGACAAGTTTCTTATGCTACCCACGTTTAATTTATTTGACATGTTATCCACATGACAGTATTTAAAATTGGCCATTCTTCGACCAAATTGTCTTCACATTTACTAAGAACAGTGGCCACCACCACATAATCACTAATGGGGATCATAACCGTAATCACAATTATGGTGCATCAAAAATGTCCTCTATATACTTAATAGTGAAATTAATCCATCTTCAGGCCCACAAATCATTATATCAGGTGTCCGCTGTTATGAGTCTCATTTTACATTAGAAGAAATTGTGGTACAGAGAATTAAGTGCTTCATCCAAAGTGGCATGATTTGTAGGTGTGAATCCTGAACACATGTAGTTTTTCATTGTAGAACCCAACTTGTAATATTATTGTGATACTAATGAGGACGTTATGCATTTGGGATGCTCTTCCATACTGGAATATCCATTAAGAATGATTACTGAATTGTTTAGTCTTGGCACCACTGAATTATCATGCAGTACCATCAGAGGGGATTTTATGAAGGAAGGTCTGTTCCAACACTTTGCAACCCCTTCAAGTAGAGCTTTGATGAATTTAGGAAAAATCATGGACCATATATAATAGGAATAAATTTTTAAATATTAGGTGTATAGATTTCAATAAGAATAATCTCTCTCTCTTTAGAAAACAGGATTTATCTAACTTTTAACATACCCTATTTTGGGCCTAGTTTAAACTCCTTTTTCAAAAAATAAAAATAAACCTGCTTGTACTTATTATGTACAAACATACATTCACATGTTTAACTACAGTCCATATGTGATTAATATGGATTAGTCCAATGTAGAATATTTTATTAACACTAAATAAAGATATATCTTCCTTATGTGAGCTGTAATTATAAAATTCAATACAGTGACAGAGGACAGAGGGAAAAAAACAGAAAAGAAGGAAAGAGGTAAAAATTGGAATAGTAAAACAAGAGATATGAAAGGAAAAGGAAAAACAGTGAGAAAATGAGGAAAAATTATTGTCTGAGAGAAAAAATAGGTTTGGACCAAAAGATTCATCAGGTATCAGTGAGGTAGGGTAAACCCGGACTTTGGGTATATGCAATACGAATTCATTTAACAAATATTAACCACCTGGTAGGTGATTGATACTGTTCTAGATGTATAGTAATGAAAACAAAATGACATGGACCATGGAGACAAGCACAGGAAATAAATATTAGGGCACAAATGTGTAAATACATATTCAGATTAGTGCCATAGCGAGAATGTAGCAGGGAGATATTTCTGAGATTGGACAGCCAGGTAAGACAATGCAAGGAATGAATATATTGACACCAGAAAAACAAGACTTTCCCTAAGTAAAGAGCAGCACAATGGAAGCTGGTAGTTCTAATTTATAGGCACGTGCATAGGTTATATTTGAAAATGCTCAGAATGCAGCAAGTTCATTTCATAAATCCTAAACAAACAAGTCTGATGATTTAGATGCTTCACTATGATGGGGGTAGTGGGTGTGTTGGTTTGAGAGAAACTTGGTGCACTATTGTAAAATCATGGCTCACCCTAAAGCGGAACTCCTTTGATTCTTTGTGTGACAGTGGTTGATGTAATCAGGATAAACCACTGGTTGTGTATTTCTGGGGAAAAAACAAACAATCAAGCAGATCCTGACTTTCAATTTGTTAGGATGAAGGGAGAAGAACGGAAGGGAAGCAAAAGGTAACCCAGCAATCATATGTGGATGGAGGCGTCATGGGGGAGTTCATGGAGCCTAATTCTTCAGAATCTACTGTGGAAGAGGCTGGGAGAGGTAGGATTCCTGATATGATAATGCTAGCCATGCACTTTATGAAGACCATCTCTGATAATCTACATGACACACAAGCACAAAGAAAGAACCATAACTCTTCACAGTGTTCAGCTAATGCATAATTGTACAACTACATGGGCCACCAAAGGATGAAGAAAAGCCAATACTAAATGTCACTGGCTGCAGACAGAGTGAGTTTCTGTACTCCTGGGTCTTGAGTGATATTCCAGTGATCAATAGGTAAGTTACATAGGACAGAGAGATGGTGTTACAGAATGATTATTATGAGAACAGATTCTGGTAATAAATGGAATAAATAAATGGCTCTGTTCCTTCTAACAAAGATCAGCAATGGATGAAAGGGAACCAAGAAATATCAGAAAGAAAATTTTGTTTGCTGGGATTATCTTCCAGTAGAAGAGAAGTAAATGGCAATTTGTCAAACTTTGTTCTTGCTCTGCTGGGAAAGACAATTTGCTCTTTTCCGAAGTTAAGGGGAGGCAGACTGTTACATGAGGACTTGACTATAAAGCATGGGGATGACACTTCCTGGTGCCTAGAGTCCAGGAGCATAAAGGTGGGGTAGGGAAGACTAGGGCATTCATAATTACTGTTCTAAGTAGCAGCTTACCCAGTTTTGGAGAGAATTAGAGCTACAATTTGAGAGAAACCTATTGATTGTTCACTGGTTAAATCAATAATTTTAACCTGAGAAAAAGGAAGAATTGAGGAGGTACTCTGAAGAGCTTTCAATTTGATTTTGAAAATCAGAAAGAGAGATGCATAGAGTGTAGTTGTGAAAAGATTAAATAAGCCAGTCACAAGTCATGCAAGGGAAAATTATGAGGGTTAGAGCTTTTCTTTTAAACACTAGAAGATGATTTGTAAAATTAAGTGTCTACTTGGAGAACTGATTGTTTATTTAGTGAGAGAACCAAACATCATAATTTAAGGGACTTTAGAGCACTATTTATTTTCAGCATTTTATTTTTTCTAATACATCAGATACAGAGAATTTTATAAATATCCAAATATTCAACTCCTAGGTTTAGTAATTATTATCATTTTGGCGTATAATCTCTTCTCATGATGATGTTTTAAAGTCAATTAAAAATATCATATTTTACCCCTAAATAATGAAATTCAATTAAATATATTTTCCTACATAACCTCAGTATCATTACCACATCTGCTACCAATAGTGGTAATTCTGATATTCCTCAATTCCATCTGCTGCAATTAGGTCTTTATAGTTTCCAAAGTTTGTCGTAACAAATTATCCCCTGGGAGGATTAAAACAATAGCTTTGGAGTCCACAGTGAAAAATCAAGGTGTGTCAATCATACGTTCCCTCTGAAGGCTGTAAAGAATCCAGACTTTCTTCTTCCTGGTTCTGGTAGCTCACAGAGACCCTTAGATTGTAGCACTACAGTTATGGTCTCAGCCTCTGCCTTGTTAACTGTGTCTGTGTAGTCTCTGTTTGCATTCTCTTATAAGAAAACCAACCATTTGACATAGAGACTACCCTAAACCCATGATGGTCTCATTCAGAGAGTCTTCCTCATATCTGCAAAGAATTATTTCCAAATAAAATCACATTAATAGTAGTGGGAGTTGGAACACACACATACCTTCTTGAGGCCACTGTTAAACTTACTACTGGTTCTATATTCAAATTTCCCTCAAATGTCACTAGAACTACCCTTTACAGCTAGTTTGTTCAAATTATTACAAAGATCCATTTATTGGGGAAAGTATTTAAATTACAATTTGAGATCACCTGTAATTATCATATAATATAATCTGTGATCTTTGTGTCTGACCAATAAATCAAAAATATTGTAGGTTCATTCATTTAATACTTATTTATCAACACTGAACACTTCCTGTAGGCAAGACAGACTGTCCTGGCAGCTGGTGAACCATACAAAGGAATTCAGATGCTCTAGTTCCAAGACTGATAGCACTGTCACAAAGCAGCATGACCTTAGCAGTATTGCTTTGGGCTGGATGAGCTCAAGGACCTGGTTCACGTGCAGGGATAAAAGATGGCCTCTTCTGTTGTACCTTTCAACTAATATGAAGTTGAGAAGCATTTTTCTTGGGTCTTAAAATCGTTGTCATGTGTCCTATCTTTGGTTACATGTTTACAGGCTCTTTGTAAACCAGAATGATTAATGATGAGCTAGAAAGTGTACAGACTGTGGTGATATTCAGAAGAAAAGGAACATTTATAGACTCAGAAAAATATCATCTTTATGTTTGCCTTTATTTTTTAATAAAATACTCATTTGTTCCTTAGTTCTAGATTCTTCTACCAGATTCCATTGAAATTTTCCAGTGGATTGAAAAAATTTTATAAGAAGAAAAGAAAGGACCTACAGAATAACCCATGGTTTAAAAAAAGTCCTTAGAGATGTGATTTTTTAATATTGCTGAACTATTTATTGAATATGCTATGCAAATGACTGAATGAGTCTTGTAAAATGCTTGTGGATCTTGGAGTGAAGGGTCTAATTAAGTGAGCATTACTATTTTTATTATTTTCTAGGCATGGTGTAAAATAATTATGGCTGGATAACAGGAATGGTTGTTCCTTGAAATAACTAACTCAGCAGCCTACTAGGGAGGTTATGATCTTGGACTTGTAAGCCTGGTTGAGTCATTAAGTAACAGAGAGCACAGTCTAATTAAATTTGACATACTCACAGGGAATCATACCCACAGGTAGTTTTGTAGTGTGGAACTTCAGGAAGGATTTTTTAAAAAAGAAAGTTCATTAGAAAGAGACTGAGGGGAAAAGTTTGAAAATGGAAATTTATGAAATCAGCAAAGGAACCACTTTAAAATATTCCCCTGGAGGAAGAATTAGAACTGTGAAAGTATAAGAAATTTCCAAAGGGTTATACAATCTTCTATACAGTTACATGCACAAAGGGTCAGACCTCAGGCAGCAACACTGTAGGACTAGAATCACCATGAGCCATAAGGAGACTCTCATGTCCTTAAATAGTGCCACATTCAAACAAGGTATCACTAGGGAATTTGGGATTTCTTATTATTAAACATGTTTAAAACAGTGTCAACATTAAATACCAGCCTCAAAAGAATTGCCCACAATATCATCACTTCAATAAAAACTGTGTTTTGCTTTTTATATTTCCTTTAAATTTCTTTCAATGTGAACATATATTTTACATGGTTGAAATGCTAATGTGCAAACCATTTTGTAGTTTGTTTTTACATCTAAAATGATAGCCTAAGTAGTTTTAAAACTTTTATATTCTTAAATGTTTTAATTTTAAGTGGTTTGTACTATTTTAAAGAATTAATAAGCCACAGTAGATCAATCTCCTATTTTTGGACATTTAGATTTTTTCCTAATTTTGATTACTATAGATAAATTTGCAATTGATTTTTGGTTATTTTAAAAAGTTGCTGGTATAAATACATTCTCAATAAATACAGGGTGAATAAAAAGCAATTATTTTGTCCTCCTTGACTAGGATTACCAGTAATGTCATTCTGACTTTGGAATCTGTATTACTGATGCGCTAAAAGGGTAAACTTTTAGTGCCACCAAATTTTATTAACATGTTTTAGTCTCAACTAAATGCAATATTCATCTTATGTTAAACATTTAAAAATTAACATGGATAATCATTTTCATTTGGCTTGCTTTACATTTTGTCTACTATAGTTAAGAAGAATGTTTTCCCCGTGGTGAAGTTTATGTATTTTGAAAAGTGAATCTTCATGGGAAAACCAGGGGCATTTAAGTGCTATTTATAAATGGGGAGAACATGAAAGGTGAGGAGAAAAGAGCAGCAGAGACACAAGAGATGTTACATTTTTCTGCAGAGCCTACCCTGGCCTCTTCTAAAGTGGTGTACATTGGCCTTTCCTCTCTTCCTTTCCCATGCCCTGCTCCACATTCTGTTCACAGCACAAAATTCTCAAACACAGCTCTTATTTAACAGACTTCACACCCAGACCAAAAGTGCAACCGACAAAATTAAGATGAGAAATTGATGTTTAAGCCTAGCTAGATATAGAAATGTATTTATGCCCTAAAGGGGAAATGTAAAATAATTAAAATGAGCACCAAATAAGTGGTTATTAAAAAGCAATTTCATCCATGGCAGGTGACTGTCATTCCATAGGATGCCAGCACTATGGAAACGAGAAAATATCTTTTTTTTCTAAGTCATCAAATAGGCATAACATCATAGAAGTTCAAAGCTGGAAAAAGTCTTAGGGATCACCTTCATTTTATAAATGAGGAACTAGATCCAGAGAGGTGATATAATTCTCAAGATCTTAAAGCCTGTCAGTGTTGAAATCAGGACTAGAACCCAGATCAGAAGGTTTTTTGACCCCACCTGAAGATTCTTTCTTATCCCTGGAACGAGAGGCAGCCATCCATACCAGGTGATGGAGGTGAAGCCCATGAGGTGGAACTCTCTTCACACACCCAACATGTAATAGATGCTTAACAACTGTCTGGAATGACTGCCCACTATGAACCTGTGACCAAGAAACCTCTGGAGAAGATGAGCATAAAAGAACATACCAATGTATTTGTCACTGCTTTCCCACACACACACACACACTTTCTTAAGGTTACAGATGTCACACATGGAGGTTTATAAGTGCTTTCTGCAATGTACAGGGTCAGAGCGGGGATGGAGGGAGTGAGACACCAGGGCCTTTGCTGGTGCCTCAGAGGCACAGGTCTGCCTTGTATCTCACATATCAAAGATCTGTGAGAGATCTGTCTCCAGAGTGGTTCTGCCTCTCTCCTACAGGCAGGCATGTAGACACAATTGGGCATGAATGTTTACAAATGTATTTGAAAATTGCTGATATAAACCAAGCTATGATATCCTACAGATAAACATGGAGGCTCAGGTAAGTGGAATGGCTGAATGATCTCAGCTAGTGAGGAAGTAAGGAGGGACGGGAAGGGCTGTCATTTCAGATTCAAAGGTTTGGGGACCAGAATCTTCCTCCATTAGTTAATCAGATGTATTGACTTGGGGAACTATTTACTTTCAGAGTCTCAATTTTCTTGTTTATAAAATGGGGTTGACAATTTTATGTAGGTCAGCTTTATGATAAAATGAAGCAGTACATATAAACAAGTCACCTGCGCATTTGAAATAAATGTTTGCATTATTTTCCTTGTTTCCCCTTTGCTTAGTCTCTGAGTCAGGGCTGCTACCTCACTACTTGAATCCCATTTAATGCTCTTTGACTACAGGATGGCTGCTTATTCTGACTATGTCAGAATTGTTTTCCTATCCATCGTGCTTGATTATGGCAGTAGATAAGTGGCCCCCAAATCCCTTATCTCATTCCTCAGTTCCAGTTTGCTAAATACAAATCCTGAAACTCCTAAAGGTATGATGTTCGAGAATCCATAATGGCTGCTCCATAATGCAACAAATCCTGCCACGTGATCAGAATAAGAAATTGGCATCTCAAACTGCCTACCTTCTCTAATGCTTGGCAACACACATGTCCCCAAGCCCCAATACTCTCTTTTCCAATGACTGATAAATTATCCCCTATTATATATTTTCCCACTTTTAGATTCTGTTCTAATCTTAGTTCCCTCAGTCACTTGTCACTCTTCCTTTGGATTTTTGTTCCTATTAGAAATGTTTTTCTCTCGGTGTGTGTGTGTGTGTGTGCGCACACACGCACACATATTACACACACAGTGCACATTACGTATTGTATATATTTGCATATATTCTATATATTATATATACACATATGCATACATATACACACATACGTATATATGCGCTTGACAGGGCAAGATGGTAAGATACTTTATAAAAGGTGTGTAGTTCTGATTCTTCACATTGTTATCAACATTTATTGTCTTATGGCTCATGAGAATAGTTGCCCTGACAGGTGTGTTTTGAACCTCATTGTAGTTTTGATTTGAATTTCTCTCATTAGTAGTGATGCTGGACATTTTTCATATACCTGTTGACCCTTTGTAAGTCTTATTTGGGGAAATGTCCATTTAAGAAAATCAGGCTATTAGAAGTGTTGTTTCTGAATTGCATGAATCCCATATATATTTTGGAGATTAACCTTTTCTCAGGTGTATGGTTTGTAAATACTTTCTCTTATCCCGTAGGTTGTCTTTTCACATTGTGAATTGTTTCTGTTGCTGTACTGAAGCTTACTTAAACTTTCTAATCCTTCATTTTACCATTTATTTATTTCTTTATTTTTAAAGAGAGAGGGACAGTGAGAGAGAGAGAGAGAGAGAGAGAGAGACAGAGACAGAGAGAGAAATCAATTTTTATTTAGTTTTTCACATGGCTATCATTGCTCAGACACTTAGTCGTGTATGTGGTGCTGGGGTTTGAACCCGTGTACTCCTGCATGCTGGGCGAGCACCATAACAGCTGAGCCACTGCTCCAGCCCCCATTTTACCATTTTTAATTAAAGATATTTATACCTTCATAAAACTTTTATATGAAATAAATGAGAAAACACTATGTAAAATGTTCAGCACAGAGCTTGGCACATGGTGGCACTTCAAAATGAGTGAAGAGAAAACTGCAATCCAATGTATTTATTAGACTGTAAATTGCTTAAGGTAGGGACTATGCCTGTGTCTGTGCAGAACATAGTAGGCATTTAATTAACTTGAAAGAAATAAATACAAGAATATGGATGTATAAGCAAATCATAAAACTGGAATTCTTAGAGTTAGGTAACCTGCTCAAAAAGTCATTGTTAGAGGAGCTAGAATTTGAGACACATATATTTGATTAAACCTTGCCAATTGCTCTTTGATAATGTGAAAGTTTTCTTCCATTTCTTCAGTTTGTGAAGGGTTAGCTTTTGCTTTTTCAAACAGGATGCCTTGAGCTCTACAGGGTAGGTGGTGAAAACAGACATAAATCCTTGGGATTTGATATTAAAGTGTTTTGGCTCAATTACCTGCATGAATTTATCTGTTTGGTGAAGGTGTGGGCTCGTACCACAACAGCCACCAGCAGTGAGAATTAATCTCCTGAGTCTTAATTAAAACAGTCTTTGGAGAATACAACTGCCTCAGGAAGTGCCAGAAATCTCATTTGAAAGCTCCCTGATTGTGATATTTCCAATGTCATATTGCAGATTCAAGAAACTTGGGTGTTTGGAATAAGAACAGCCTCACTCTAAGTGCTTATCTCAACCACCAAGCCATCTGTTCTTCTTCCATCATGGCTCTGAACAGTACATAAGAACAAGCATTCCTCTTCCTGTCCCATTTTGCATCTGAACACGATCTATTCCCAAAGTAGTTTATTTCTCTCCTTTCTTCATGAAGTAAAGCAGAAACTAGCTGTGAATATTTCAACAGAACTGAAAAAATATCCACCCCTTTCGAATACCTCCTCTCCAACACTTTTTAAATTTCCTGTTTTAAACTCAAAGCTATTTCAGGGAAGATTTTTTTCTTTTCCCTTTTCCTTTTCTTTTACTATTCGCATTCCAATTCATTAGTATGTCTGCTAATATTGTTTCCTAAATAGTTTCTTGTAAATCCCCCTTCCTCTTCACTCCATGCATTATATCATTACATTTTTTTCACTGCTAGATTCTGTCGTGCTCACATTATCTCATACTAGATGTAAGAGAAATTGGCTTTACATATTAAAGCAGTGCTGCCAGAAAAAGTAAACTAATTTGATCCCCTGCTCTATTATGAGACGTACAGTACCTAGAACAAGGACAGTGAATGTCGCTTTTCTTTTCTGTCCTTATCAGAACATGCCTAGAGCAGCTAGGCACAAAAGAATACCAACAATCTGAAGAAGATCCATTAGCTATTCAGATGGCTGTGGTCCTGAAGTCACAGGGGGAGAGGGGCAAGGAAAAAAGCCTGGGAAAGTTTTTTTATTTTTTTTAATTAAAGGTTTAAAGGAAACCTTGGCAAATATAGATATACAGGGGTGTTACAAAGTAAGAAAGTTAAAGTTGCTTTTCTGTCACTTGCATTGATAAAACCTGAAACACTGATTGGAGAATATGGATAGATAGATTTTTAAGTTCATCTCAGAAATAACTTTCTAATGTCCAGAGTTATATATAAAAACAAATGTGCAGGGACTGAAGCGGTGGTTCAACAGTAGAGCACTAGCCTGGCATGAGCAAGGACCTTGGTTTAATCCCCTGTTCCGCATATACAACTAAATGGATGAAAAACAAAAAACAGATGAAAAAACAAAACAACAACAACAAAAAAAGATTCCCTCCCTCTCTGTCCTCCTTGAAAAAGAGAGAATGAGCTCCTTGTAAAGTAGTGACCCTCCTGTTTAAGCAGCTGGTGCATTTTTACTTAAATAATTCAGATTTCATAGGTCATATTCATGTATAGAAGGGGAGTAAACCACCAGACCTCTGGAGTCCTTTGCTGTTCTGTGTATCTGGTTCTATATTCATTTATCCGTTGTGATCCATCGCTTTCTTAGTGAAGACTTTTTGTGTTAATCAACTCAGGTATCTCTGTATGTCTTGATTTATATGGATTACCGTACAATTGCACGTGTGTATGCAATGGACAGTTCCTGCCTATCTTCTTGCTCAAAGTCAACTCAAGGAATCTTCTCTACCTAAACTCACCTCTTTGATTGCTTGGTAGTTGAATTAGTGAGGGTTAATTTCGGGAGTCAGTAAGAAATATACCAGGAAGTCAAAGAAAACAAACAGATAAAAATGGAACTGAAATACAATAAAACTTCATTTCCTCTGAAGAAATGGTTCAGAAGTAGGTAGCCAGTGATGAAGGTGGATTTGTGTCTTGATTAAATGGCTCCATCTCTGGAAACCACCTTATAGCAGCAGGATCTAAGAAAGGTACCAAGGCAATCAGTGCTAGATTCTTTAAATAGCCAGTTATAAGTGATGCATATCTCTTGCAGTTACACTGAATTTGCCAGAATTGGTCTCATGTTTACACTCAACTGCAAGGAAGTTGTAATTGAGAAAGGAGTCTCTTAAGCGACCAAGGACCAGCTAAGAATCTGTTACAGATGAAAAAGAAAACTGGCATTGGTGAACATCTAGACAATTGGCCAGAGCAACCTTCAGTAATTTTCTCCTTATTTATTCCTATATTATTTGTTCTGTTATTCTTAATGATGACAAATGTCATAAGCTTCTTCTGGACAGGAATAATGACTCCTATTCTCGATCCGTTGATCCCCTGTGTGTCCTGTATAATGCTCTGCACATGCTGAGTTCTCAGTTAAGTGTTCACTGAATGATCAAATAAATAAAGATGACCCAAAGTATCATCTTAAAGTCCCATTAGTATTTCTTGGAGAGTTTGGTTATTTTATCAGTCTCTAGCTCTTCTAAGACTTTAAAAAATATTTAGTCACAGTCTTTTGAGATTCAGTATTTCTCCTCTTTTCATTACTCTCTTTACTGTGTGGCAGTGACTCTCTCATGCTTCTTCCCTGCTGGCTCCTTCATATATTTTTAAAGGCACATTTATCCTTTAAACAAGAGCATACCTTCTAAACAGAAAACTCAGGACCTTGTGCCACAAGGTAGAACCTGATTCCTGGATTTGCAGCAGAGGAACATCTTTTTTTTTTTTTTTTCATAGATCTGCAGCGCTCTTTCACTCTGGGCTGAAGTTGAGTTATAGGGCATTTATTAGTATGATCATTTGATTGAATGGGACCTGACCTGCAGGGCTAAGCTTAATTTACACATAAGCTGAGATAATTATAACCTTTTTAGAAGGCAAAGAACTTTTATTTTGAATCATAATTTGCCATTCCATTAAAAGTTTAAGGATTGATTCAAATGTTTTAAGTTTGTGGTCCTTGATCTATTACTAATGTTAATCTTTCAGCATAAAGTTTCTTTGTTTTTAAATGTCCCACCATTCTTCTTTTTATAAAAAATGTCATTTCATTGTAGTATGAACACCTTGCAGGAACTCTGTCCTCCTAAATTTTTTTTAAAAAATATAACGCATTGTGAGTAGGATCTCACACATCACATAGCTAGCATTTACTCCTCTTGCTTACGGGGTATTTTATGCCCTTCCATGAGTAACTCCCCATCTTGCCACACTGCAAGCCCTATGGTTCTCTGAATCTCATTATTTTAGATCCTTCACGGAGGTGGAATCATGTAGTACTTGTCTTTCCTGACCGGCTTATTTCACTTAGCACAAGCCTCCCAAGCACATCTGTATTTCCCTGTATTGTGGAATCTTCTTTTAAAATGCTAAGTAATGTTAGTAATGTTCAATTTTGTATTTATACCACATTTTCTTCATCCATTCCTCTGTTGTTGGGCATTTAGTTTATTTCTTTTTTTATTAGAAGTATATAGAGATAGAATTGAGGGGGAAACATTATCAAACCATCAGTAACCAATGTATATATACTTTGTTATCCAGGGGTAATGCCAAAACATGGATGACCACCTTGGGTTTCACCTGTTGCAGTTTCCCCCAGAAGAACTCTTTAGTTTATTTCCAGGTCCTGTCTGCTGTGAATAGTGCTGCAGCAAACATAGTGACACTAATGTCTCTCTGAAGTTCTGTTATCAATTCAAAATGATAAAGGCACCTTAGAAAATGCTGTAGAGTTTTAAAAAAAAATTAACAATAGAATTATCATAAGATCTAGCAGTCTTACTTCTGGGTTTTTGCTTTTTTAAATTTTATTTATTTCTTCACATAGCTTTTGTTGCTCTGAGACTTTGCTGTGTACGTGGTGCTGGGGTTTTAACTCATGTACTCGCTCATGCTGGGCGAACCTGTAACCCCTGAGCCACTGCTCTAGCCCCCTACTTCTGGGTTTTTGTCCACATATCTACTAAAAGGAGAATTGGTAATGGACTGTGAAGCTTCAGGATCTTTGAATATAGCTTTAAATATATATAAACCTAAAGGTAATTCATTACAAATACTTATGGTATAGGAATTTCTTACTTAATGACAAGAATAGCCAGGTAACTTCTTTATACAGCCTGTACTTTAATTTCAGTAAAGTAAAATAATTACGTAGTGAAAAAATAGGCAAATAAAACAGTTCCAAGCCTCAGGTACCTACTACCCCAAAACCTGTACACAGGGTTACATTCACCCTTTGACATACATGGAAGAATGCTACAAGGGGCAAACATGTAAACTTGAAACTCTAAAGTCTGTGTTGATGATTTTTATCAACTTTAACCACTAGTTAGATGATTATTAAATGAATAAATAAACATTTGAAGTATCTAATCAATTTAGAAGGTATCTTTGAAGCTCATTTTACTTTTGTGGTTTCTTTTAAGTTTTATCTAAACAAGATGCTTTAAATTAATGTCTGCCTTAATAGAATAAATGGTGAAAGTGAAATTGTAAAGTGAATATCCTCAGAGGGATGTGAGTCTGTACAGACTTTTTTCTCAATTAATTCCTTCTCTAATCTGTCCAGAATTGACTTTTACCATTATTCTGAACTTTGTCAGGAATTATTATAGTATTGTCATAAATGGGAGGGGGGAAAATCCCTTCAACTGTAGCATCTTTAAAATGTGTTCAGAGGAGAACTCTCATCAATCCTGAGTCATTTTGCACCTAGGACTGAACTTTGTACATTTTTCCAGTTGGCTGATCATAAGCATTCTCTCAATTCCAACTCCATTTATTTGATACCCCAGCACACAAGGTTCATTATTTTCCAGAAGTACTAGACTGTGAATTGCCTCATGGCTGCTCAACAAACTGTGTCAAGCAATAAAATCGTTGTCACTCGATTGGGTATAAGCTTCCATTCTTAGTGTGCTTTTCATAGTCTTTATCACAATAAGAAGCAGATTGTAATCTGAGTTCTCTCTTCTATTACATGTAAGGAAGCACGATCCGAATACTAACACAAGCTCTATCCCCATGGTACCAAAGTCTCATGCCATCAAGTCCCTGTTGTCCATCCCTCACATTTGTTTATGTAAAAAAAAAAAAAAAGTAAGGAGATGGCATAGCTCTCATTGAAGAAAAAATGATCTGAGGTGGGGCTGGAGCGGTGGCTTGGTGGTTATGGCGCTTGCCTGGCATGCGTGAGTACACGGGTTCAGGTCCCAACACCCACGTACACAACTAAGTGTCCGAGCAATGAAAGCCATGTGAAAAACTCAGTAGAGATTGATTCTCTCTCTCTCTCTCACTGTCCTTCCCTCTTAAAAAAAAATGATATGAGTCTCTTTCTGTGAGATGAACTCGGACCATAAAATTTTTTAAAAAAATCTATACACAATAATTATACATATTTATGGGATATAGGGAGATCATTCTATACATGTTTAAGATACATAAGGATAAAAATAAAAACAATTCTCATTTCCCTCTCTTTAAACATGTATCATTTCTTTGTACTGGGAAGCTTTGAATTCCTCCCCTTTGGTTCTTTATAAACTAAGGAATGAATTGTAAACTATAGGCACCCTACTTTACTGTAGAGAGCTCAATACTCCTATGTAACTGTAGTTTGGTACCCATTATCCAACTCTCCGCTCTCCACCCCCTTTTCACCAAGCCTCTTTTTTTCTATGAAATAATTTTTTTAGCTTCCATGTTGCTATTTTTCTGTGACTGACTTATGGCATTTAGTTTAATTTCCCCCAGGTTCATCCCTGTTTCTCCCAATAACAGGACTACCTTTTTTTTCCTGAAGGGTGAATAGTATTCTATTGTTTTCTATTAGTATTCTATTATGTTTTGTTTCAATCTGTTTATCTGTCAATTAACAGTTAGGTGATTCTATACCTCCACTTTCGTGAATAATGCCAGAAAGAATATATAAGAATGTGGATATCTCTTTAACAAGCTGATTTCATTTCCTCTGTGATTATTACTTTTTGATAATCTGGGGCTGGGGTTGTAGTTTAGTAATCAAGCACTTTCCTGGAATGCATGAGGCCCAGGGCTCAATCAGCTCAATCACCAGGACACATGCAAAAAAGGACTTTTGATGATCTGTTTCTGATTTTTCATGTAATTGTTGACTTTTAGAAGTTGTTCCTACTTCTGGTATATACAACTATCCCCATCACCACCACCATGTTTCCCCTCTTCTTCCTCCTCCTCCTCCATTTATTTATTTATTTATTTATTTTTGGTACCTGGGATTGAACCCAGTGGTGCTTAACCACTGAACCACATCCCCAGTCCTTTTGAAAAATATTTTATTTTGAGAAAGGGTCTTCCTAAGTTGCTTAGGACCTTCCTAATTTGCTGAGACTGGCTTTGAACTTGTGATCCTCTTGCCTCAGCCTCAGTTGCTAGGATTTCAGGCATGTGCCACTACACCCAGCTCCTCCTCTTCTTTCTTTTTTCTCTTCTTCATCTTCACTATCATCATCAACATGAATAAAATGTGAACACACTTATTTTTAAACAGTTTCCCATTAGGAGAGCCATTTTAGAAAGAAAACATCCCAAAATATATTTGTTCAATTTGGATCCCAAATTAAGGGCAAAATTTCAACCAACTGGTTAATCACTCTTTGCTTTTCTTTGAGCTCCACCTTAACTCTTCTTAGTTCTCCAAAATCAGTTCCCGCTCCTACTTTCCACACATATAAACATGGTACACAAATACTAAAAGCCCAGTGTACATGAAAGACACGTCCATTTGAGTCTTACTGGCTTAAATAATCACACATATTCAAAATGACTAGAAAACTACATGCATAGGAACAAAGAAATTTAAAATGAACACAGACTTCGCAAATGGAATGCAAAATCAGGAGAATATTTATTTAAAACAATTGAGAAAGACATTTGATAAAATATTATATCTATTCATGATATAAACATTTTGTTAATTATAATTGAAGGGAATTTCCAGAGCTCATAAAGAAAATCTGAACAACTTAGAAGATCCTGAATGATGAAGATCATTCAGGAAAGAGACAAAGATGCTCCATATCACAGACTTTCACTGAAAGGCTCATAGTGCAGCAAGACAAGTAAGAGAAATGAAAGACTTGAAGACTGGACAAGAAATAAAATTCTTATTTTTAGAAAATATGGTTCTCTACATAAAATTAGAGGATCTATACACTATTAGAAAGTACCAAAATAGTTTAGGAAAGTGGTTGGATGCAAAGATCAATGCACAAAAATCAATTGTATTCATATATTTCAGCAACAAAGAACATACATTAATGTGTCTTCTCCTCTGATACCTTGAGTGGTACTTACTTGTAAAGACTGATGGAGTTGGGACTTTCAACCGGAAGACAAAAGTAGCAGTATTCTGGGGCAGACCACTGGGGAGTAGGAAAGGTTTTCTGGAGTAGGAATTACTGGAACTGGTATTGAATATGTGCAAGAATAAGCCAAAGAAAGAATGTGCCTGGGCAGAAGGAACAAGGGGAGTTCTGGCTGAAATGCTATGTGATAGAGACACAGCTGGGGCAAACACTGACTTGCAAGAGCTACAGAATGAATGGAAGGCCTTAGGGGGAGGTGAGTTTATTAGCTTCACAGGTCACATCACTATGTACCTTCCTAAGGAGGAACTGTAAAGGTCTCAAAGGATGGAATGGAAAATCATGGTATTTGTGCTAATTAAAGATGAAAAGCCTGTACCCAGGATAGGACAGAATGAGCTTATTGGTCTCTCTGCATTTGGTTACAAGTCGTTTTTCACGGGTGAGGAAAGGCTTCAATCAAGGTCTGGGTTGGGTGGAAGAACTTACTCCAAGTCCAAGGAACCTGAATGGTGTCCCTAGTTGGTCGAAGGGCACTGAAACACAGCATTCTATTTCTGCGTCTCCTGGGTGAGTGCCTTAGTAAATTGAACAGTTTCCTTTTACAAAAGTAAGGCTGAGCCACTGGATCTAGATCAGAGGCCTGTTAAGGGGTCTGCTAACCTGTAGGCCATAGGGACTCACTTAAGTGTACCAAGAAAAAATCACACAGACAAATGTCTCCTGGGGGTAGGGCACTCTGGCAGCCAACCACAGGAAGGTCCTGATAGGAGTCACAGAGAAGAGGTAACTATTCAGGACTCTTCCAAAGAGAAATCAATTTACTTTTATGAAAAGACACTAAAGGCACAAAGATGAGTAAAACACCATCCCCGCCTTACTGAGAAGTGTTAACATTTTGAATGTTTGGATGCGCTTGGTGTAAAGAGGAAAGGCTGTTTTTCAATCTGTACTGGCTGGTGCCGCCTGAGCTTTACCAGGGCCTGAAGGAAGCTCTGCTAGGAATGGCAATTAACAGTCTGGGCACAAGCTAGGAACCAATGCATGCAAATGAAAAACAAACAAACTTGAAGGTGGGTTGGAGAGAGGGAGGAACAGGGGGGAGGAACAGGGAGCTGATGAAACAGCGAACCCACCCATCCGATGAATTCTTCTCTGCTCTCATTTTCGCACTGCGCAGGGTTGGCTAAGCGTGCACCTCACTTGTTAATCTCCTTTTTGCATCCCTGTTTTTGTGACTGTCAGAACTCCATATTATGCAAATTGGGCTAAGCAATTAAGGCAATAATGTTTCCCTTGAAGAGTTTGACAAGGTGGTGGGAGCTTGGGCTTGAATTTCTCAGACAGGAGTTTGGATGCTTATTTACCTGCAAATAGAAGAGAACAGGAAAAGGGAAAGCAGTGCGGCACCAGGCTTACCTGAGCGAGCTGCTGCTTCCTCTTGCTTTCCCACGGTTGTTTCAGAGAAGAACAAAGGGTCACTCCATGGCATTAGTGGGTGGTAAATTTAGAACAAATGAACACTTTTCACAAGATGTAGCTTTAACCTGTTGAATTCACAGCTGCAGAAGGTCGCTAAATCAATTCCTCTGGCAGGAATTTAAAGCAAACTGGGTGATTTCATGATAAATAACATTTGAAGTCATTGGGGCTATATGTCTCCTGTTTGGGGTCATGAGCTGATTGTCTGAAAGCTATGGAGAAGCAAGGCCAGAAAGCCAGACTTTGTCTGTGATAAACTGAAGCTCACTGTACATGAAAATGGCACAGCTACCTTCTTCAAAAACTCTACTGTCGCTGGGAAATCAGATAAAATGCATTGGACTTCTAGTTGGAAATGGTACATTCCATGTTTCTACATGTGGGGAATGATGGATACCCTGGTGACACTGCCTCAATTTGAGCATGGGGCTAAAAACCCTCCTCTTACAGCCCACCTGACTTTATCCTCCTGCTAAAACTTGTGTGGTTGAAACTTCCCAAAATGTCAAGACGTTCATGGAAAATGGTACCCTCCTCTCCTGTCTGACTTTTAATATTAACTCTTTAGCCCCTTGTTCAGTTGATCAACAGGTGGTTTTGAAATGTTTCTCGTGTATGTGTGTATGTGTGTGAGTGTGACTGTGTGTGATAGAAAGTGAGACTGGCCAACAGTAACAAGGTAAGGTATCTTTCTCCCCATCTCCCCATTCTTACCGATTACCATAATCTCCACCCCTGGTTTCTTCTACATACCTGCATACCTCACATGCCAATCTATACTACTTATCAAGCATATTCAAGCTTCTCTTTTCCAAAAACATGAGATCAATCACCCAATATCAACACCTATACACCAATGTTCCCTTCCACTTCTAAATCTGTCTGAGTACAGGAAGTGGTTTTTGCAACCACTTCTCCTTTCCATCAGTTCATCAAAGCACCAAATCCTAACTCATGTCCCCTGAAATGATTGTCTTCTTTTAAAGCCTCCAATTAAATACCTTTTACCTGCACCAATAGAGCCTTTCCTCTGATCTTACTCAACCAGAACACGGCCTTTCATATTGTTAGCCTTCTTGAAAGTCCAGCACTCCCCGTTCTGTTTCTAGAATACCCCATGTCGGACAATCTTCTGTCTCACTCGTCTTATTCTACTTAGTTGTTTATTCTAGTAGACATACATTAAACTTCTATGCTGTGCTGAGCACTGCAATGTTTTAGGACCACAAAATTAAATAAGACAAGTTCTCAGTTTTAAGGAGACTTTATCTCAGTGAGGATAAAATAAGCACAAATTGACATAATACTGTGGGTTCTGTGTAATACTAATACAAATGTCTATGATTAAAGGCAGGGGAAAGAAACTCATAACTGCTGGGAGGGAGTTTCAGGGAAGGCATCCTGGAGGAAGTGGCAAGTGAGCTGAGTTTTATGAACAAATTGACCATAGAGCACTTAGTGTGGCCAAGCTTTCCTGTCAGCCATCTTTCCATTTGGCTTCACCTTTTACCCTAAAAAAAATACTGATAATTCACAAATAAACATCTCAAAGCTAATTTTTCTAGAGTTCTGATTTTGTATAGAAAATTTCACCAAAATTTCTAATATCCTGGTGGAAATTTCTCTCCATTTTTTTCCCTAAATAGCACATTGAGACATCATCCCCACTGGAAAAATCTTTTTTGTTGGAGTACTCAATTTTGGTTTATAAGAAACTCTTTCATTCAGTCAGTGACACTTGAAATTGGAGGAATATTGAGGTTCACAGAACCACACTTTAGTCAACGATTTCTGGAGATTCTGCCTCTCAAAGGACATCAAATCTATTTTCTCCCTTTTATTCCCACAGCTGTACAGCTGTGGTCTTTACCATTGCTCATTACCAACTGCAGCCATAAACTCTATCTCCCTAAATTTAGGCTCAAAGAATAGCTCATAAAAGAAACTGCATGCACTGGACGGCGGGGAGGCAGGTACCAGGGATTGAACCCAGGGTTGCTTAACCACTGGGTCACAGCCTCAGTCCTTTTTTTATTTTTTTAATTCGAGACAGGGTCTTGCTAAGTTTCTTAGGGCCTCACTAAGTTGCTAAGGCTGGCCTCAACCTTGCAATCCTCCTGCCTCAACCTCCAGAGTCTCTGGAATTACAGACATGCATCACCACACCCAACAAGTGCATGCATTTTTAGCATTTCATCCACACTGAAGAGCTCCAACTTACCTGAATAATACATTTCTGTTTGTATTTCCATGTCATCTATAACAGTGTTTCTTCTGCAATAACCTGCATTCCTTTTTCTGACTGGTGAAATTTAAGGTATTCTTCATGTCCCAGTTTAATAGCCACATGTACTTTGTATCTATACTTGTGTAAACAGTACTGTTTCATACTATAACAAATCTGCTCCTCATGTGTTTGCCACTAGACAGAATATCATTAGGAACATGGACTGGATCTTGTATCAGTGCTCAGCTGATGTCCAGATAACACATCTCTAGCATGTCAGTTTGCATATTTGGCTGTTTCCCAGTCTTGAAAGAACCAGAAGTTCTCTTTATTAAAAGTAATTTGAAAAAGATAGCTTGATATTGGAATAGAGGGGTTAAGATTATAATAATAGGAAAAGAAAATAATCCAAATGATTGGGTTAACAAAAATCTGTTGTCCTCCTTTAAAAGTATGACAGGGAAGACTGTGCAGAATTGGCACAGTGCTTTGGGCAATCTTTAAATGAATATGCTGAGTCAGTAGAGTTCTAAATTATCCCATCCAGCTGAGTAAGGTGAGTTTGTAAACTATGATTCTTGGCATTGTAGTTTTATTTTATTTTATTTTATTTCAAAAAATGATGTCTGCCTCTTGAAGCAGATGACTATATGTGGACTTTGGATGTGAGATGTTTGGAAGAAGTGATGACAAGAACAAAGTTATGAATTAGTTTTCTGGAAGCTATATTCATGCAGCTCTTTTGTTTCTCTCCCAACCCCATCCCCAAAAGTCAGAGAACAGAGAGGAGTAGAAATAGGAAATGAGCAATAGCACCCAGGTGACCTCTGTGTGTGTGTGTGTGTGTGTGAGAGAGAGAGAGAGAGAGAGAGAGAGAGATTTTAGTATTTTAGGGCTGAGCAGAGGACCTCAATTTATCAGAGTGCTACTGAACAGCATTTGTTACTTGGAAGATAACTTTAAATGGACTCTAGTCTCTTTTTTGTTTAATGGACCTTTTGGAGGGTACAGAGAAATTGGCCCCCAGGTGAAGAGAAGAGCAGAATGAGAAATAATGGCAATGAAAAACCCAGGCAATGTGATGCTTCCAGGAGTTAATCAGCAAAGCAGGGAGCTGTCCAGAGAGGATGAGGGAACCAAAGAATTCTTTGAGACCTTGAGTGAGGGAGTGCCTGTTTTCAGGGTGCTCCAAAGAAGAAGGAATGAAAAGAGTGACAAGGTGGGACTACAGAATACTTTGCATCTTTCATATTTTCTCCAGGGAAAGCACTAGCTTTATATTTTGGCTATGAATGATGAGACAGAATTCCAGAAGGGAAAAAAATCCTGAAAGATGTTTATTTCTAAATTCTTTCCCTTCCATCTCCTTCTCTACACTTTTCATAGAAAATTGAACCCAGTGACAAAGAAATAAAAATCCCCGGAAAATGAAACATTGCTTATAGAGTCTATCTAAAATCAATATATGTAAAATCAACACATTACTTATCTTGACCTACTTGAAAGAGTAGGCTCAAACGTTTGCATCTAATCACTGGCAAATTTACATGAAATGAATGGGTTTAGTGCAATTCTTATCGATTGAATTGTTGACAACAAATATATATTGATAATGGAGCATTGCATTAGGTTTTGTGTATAAAAGATGAATACGATAATTAATATTATTTACACAGGACTTACTAGAGCCAGGAATTATTCTTGTTCCCATAATAAAATGAAGCCTAACACCAGTATTACTAAATATCAAAATCTGTCCCTTTGAGTAGCTTCTAGTAGTCTCAAAATTTAGCTAAAGACCCCTGGATATAAAGTTTTAACTGAAGACTCGCGGCAGTCCTTGGAAGGTCAGTGAGAAGACAGGATGAAAGAACCGACAATCATGGCTGTCTCTACTTTGCTAATGTTCACATTGCTGAAAAGTGGGTTTTGTTCCATCTACCAAACTAATCCTGGCTTCCATTTCTTTCTTTCTTTTTAAGAGAGAAGGATAGTGAGAGAGAGAGAGAGAGAGAGACAGAGAGAATCAATTTTTATTGAGCTTTTCACATGGCTTTCATTGCTCTGACACTTAGTTGTGTACGTGGTGCTGGGGTTTGAACCTGTGTACTCGCACATGCTGGGCAACTGCCGTAACAATCAAGCCATGGCTCCCATTTCTAATGGCCAATAGTATTCTAGTTACCCTTTATAGGGTAATCACTCTCAAAATTCAATGTGCATTAAAATAACCAAATGCATTTATTTATAAAATAGATTATTAGAAACAACAAAAAATATCAGTATATTTAGGGTAGGAATTAAAAACAATCTAATATCGTTAACAAGCAGTCTGAGTGATTCCTGCATAATTATCTCTGAATAACACTTTGAGAAATACTATTTTAGGGACTTTTCCTTTAAATGTCACCCAGATTTTTAAAAACCTTCCTCCTGGAACATTTGGCTTCTGTCTTAAGCAAAACAAATAGGTACCCTTAGATGGTATGCTATCTCAACTTTCTTTTTATTGTTTTTGTTCCTTGTTCGTGTTCTAGATAATAGCAATTGCAGTAGATGATATGCTGATATTGATTTATCATTATCCCAGTTTGTTAGGAAATTTAACAAAATTATTTAGAGACATACTTGGATTATATATATTGACTACATAATTATATTTGTGGTATATTGATTAATACTAGTAGTGATGCAGGGTTTTTGAGATGAGGCCGGATTCTCTGCTCCCACTGGCAACGGAGTCTGGGCCACTACAGATTCCAGCCGCCAAAATAGCCTGCTTCTAGTGTTTGCAGCCATTCCCAGTTAAAACTGGGAATGTGGGCTGGCTGCAGGTGTCTGCAGCCAAAATAGTATTAGCAGCTCTCCAGCTAAAAGCTGGGTGTTGCAGCTCTTGGTGTAGTGGAAATTCACCCCGGGAATTTGGTGCCAATCTTCTGGGTTCTTGTCTAATGAATCTAAAGAATAGAATCCAGGGACAACCACAGAAGGAGGAGTAAAAAGGAGTAGGATTTATTTAAGGAAGGAGAGCAGAGACTCCGCAAGGCAGAGGGGTACCTGGAAGCAGGACATTGTCTGATGGAGGTTAGGCCAGGGGTTATATTGATTTGGGGTATGAACATAATTAACATTCATGCAAAGCAGGCATTGAGAAATGCATCTACATCATTGACTGAAACCTATGCAAAGCGTGTATTGAAACTTAGTACCAAAGTCATTGGTTAAAATCTATGCAAAAAA
Source organism: Aplodontia rufa (assembly GCA_004027875.1). Taxonomy (NCBI): domain Eukaryota; kingdom Metazoa; phylum Chordata; class Mammalia; order Rodentia; family Aplodontiidae; genus Aplodontia; species Aplodontia rufa. Next base: position 24,147 of record PVKS010001802.1, read on the forward strand.
GGTATCAATTCTTTCCAAGTTCCCATCTGTGTCCACCCCATTTCTTAGTTTTCCTGCCTCAGGAACAAAGGAGTTGCTCCCACACCTGAGCCTCATGGTCATTTGCATATGAAGGGCCTATGCAGAGCCCTGCCTAGGCCCTGTCAATCACTCTCTACCCTCTAGCTCTTAGACTGGGCCCTTTGTCCTGACTTCCTAGCTATTTTACTATCTCTCCTAAAACTGTCTCAGTAGGACAAAATATTTAACCAAAAATATTAAAATAGATTTAAATAATTAAATGTCTGAAAAAATAATGGTTGGTTCAGTGAAGATAAAGCCAGGAAAACAGAAATCACTCCATTTTTAAATAAAGGAAGTTAAATGCAAAGAATGTGTTACACAGGTGATGGAATTTTGAGAAGCCAGTCAGAGGGCTTTGAGGCAACTAGTGATTAGCATCAACCTGGAAAGACCATGAGAGGGGTGAAGGTTACTGGAGCCAAGACATTAATCTGCAGAGAAGATATAGCCACTGCCACAGACAGCAGCCAAGACAGAATAAAAGAGAGACAAATGCCTCCCTTGTTCCCCTGGTCTCCTGTCTGTGCTTCTCATTGAAAGAACCCAGTTGACAGGTGAGCCTGGGAAGTGCAGCAGGGGCCAGTGATTCAGCGAAGGGGAGGGACGAGGATAATTCCCAGAGATAGGCCAATGGAGGTGTACATTCCTTTAGAACCACTTTATTTACTTACCTAACTCTACTTTACCAATAAGAGGCTTGAATATCTGTGATCATCTTTATCAACCCCCTTTTATTATGCCAAACCTACATGTTGAAGAATGACTTATCTGAGGCAAAAGGCAGTGATTAGAGGATAGGAATGGGTGGGGATGGGCTCACTTCAGAAGGGTCCACATTGGCGCTGCAGCTTGATTCAAGGGGAATGTGGTGCTTGAGATCCAAAGGGGAAGTTGAAAAACAAGGTGACTTTTCTCTGCATGCCTCTTCCACTCCCTCCCTTGCCCTAGTCTCTTCTCTGCATTTCTCTCTAGGCCTCACAGGAGCGCATGTGCATTTGCTGCCTTAGCTTTCTTATCCTGTATTGGTGGGACCATCTGCCATCCATTTCCCACTGACCATCACACTTCTCCCTTATAGCTCCTACTTCCCCACCTCTTTCAATGTGATGGATTTTTATCCTAACCTATGTCTGTCCTGTAAGAGAGATTGCTTTGACTGCTAAGTTTTAGGATGGCCAGCTCCAATTGCACCTTGAAAGTGTCCATACGTGGTTTTGAGCCCTGTCTGAAGCTCAGCATGACTTGGAAAAGGTCGTACAGGTCTTAGGGTGGCTATGGGATTAAACTATCGTCAGCAAAGACCGTAGAGCTGATGAGAGTGAGGCCTGTAATTCAGGTCCTCAAAGTCTCAGTTACAATTTTATCATTTAAGCTAGGGTTGCAATGTTTGCTTTCATGGTTTTGTGTTTGTCACTTCACCTCAACATTTCCTTTAATTAGAAGGTGGGGCCAGAAGACTAAGAAGGTTTAAGAATATTCCCTACATTTGGGGACCGGGTTTTTCTGGTCTTCTCCAGTTTCTCTTCTTAGCATGAACTTAAATTAGTTCCAGTCCCAAAATGAGGCATATTGTTGCAAAATAGCATCAGCCATCATGTAGCACAGCGTCTGGCTCATTGTAAACATAGTCTTTTTGTTTGTTTGTAAATATACCTCTTTTTACAGGGTTTGCCAAGTTCTTTCAGATGGGAGCCATTCCATTTAAATCTGAAAAATCATCACATTACAAATCAAATATTACCCTGCATTTTTCAAAAATAAATGTTTTTATGAACTTCTCTACCAGGAATGAATGATTCCAAGGCTTGCAGGTCTTTTCTATAGAGACAAATAACTAAACAGATGAAACTCTGAGGAATACTCTTCTTGAACTCAAGTTCTCCAGCTGCCTGAAAAACAGAGATGAGTATGAAATTAGGAATGGATTCACTTTCTTTTGGGGGGAATAGAGGACTGCCTTACTGTCTTATTTAACCTTGAAAAAAACTCAAACAATTGCAAGTTCAGTATTCTTATTTGGAAATGTTACAAAATGATTTTAGGGAGGACTTAAATGGGTTCATATATGCAAAGTATTTTATAGACAATGAAACATTACATAAAAATATTAACCTCACCTTCATCTTCATTTTAATTGCATATGAAACTCTTCATCTTCCATAGGATTGTTCTACCTCAGAGAAGTGGTTGGCATATCACTACAAAAGTTATCTAATTAAGTGGTAGTTGAAACACCTCTCATACCAGTGTAATCCAATTACATTTACCAAGTAAAGGAAATTAGTCTGGAAATTTAGTCTTCGACTTGGACGGGCTCCCTGCTCATCAGCCAGCCTTTCAAAGCTGAAAAGGTCCTTAGAGATCATGAATTCCAGTATTCTAATTGCTTCATAAAAGAAACCACTGGAAACCAGGAGAGAATAGGATAGCGCTACCCATTAACAAGCTTGCAGCAGAAACGATTTGTAGAGGGCAGAGACTGTATTCATTTACTTATGTCTGCTGACTCATCCATCTGATTCTTTCTATAATTTTGACTTTCCAGGCATCACTTATTGATAATGTTTTCATATTCCTTCACCTTTTTCAATTCATCCTCTCTAATCCAATTCCTCCAGCACATTAGGAGATAAAAACAAAGTAGACAAAACAAAGACTCTGGCAGAGAGAAGGAAAAGGAAGGAAGGTTTGCTGGAAAAGGTGGAGAAATTTAGGGAGTAAGGGAATACCAAAGTTGGCTCATCAGAGAGACAAATGATTAAAATACATGAAGCAGATGGAGTGCCAGGGCTTAGAGCTGATAGATATCTGATATTAACTCCTGAACCTGCTCTTGTTCTATATCCTTCCAGTTCTTAAATTGACTCCTAAGTCACCACTGCAGTGAGTGGTGGTTCTCAATCCACCCTTCACATATAGTAGCAATTAGAGAGCTGTGTGTAAGCCTTTGTTTGCCTCATGAATTATTGTATTAATTTCCAGTACAATGGCATGTGCTCTCACGGATTTAACAATCATTAAGCTACACTGATGTTTGACTTTCATAAATAATACCTTGCTGTATTAGGGTATTTTAAACTATTTTTTAAGTTTGGTTCATGTTTTATTATCTCATTTTTTCCCTCTCTAATTCAGAAACTTAAACATATATTTTTGTCCCTGCCAGTGAAGCTGAGGTCTGTGGCTGTTATGTAATTTACTGAAGATCACACATCAAGTTAATATCTATGTTAAATCTGGTCCTCGAACCCAATAATCAGGATATGGATAAACAAGATCCAGATATGTTATATGTATATATTTTTAGAATTTATTATTCACTAATCATGAAAACTTCCACAGTTTTAAAACATGGAGCCTTAGAGTACATTCTATTTTTAACTAACATGTATTAATTATGCATTTTTTAAAAGAGAGAGAGGGGTACAATAAGAAAGAGAGAAAGAAAGAATCAATTTTATTTTTTTTTTTATTATTATTTTTTTTTTTGGTTTGTGTTTCTCTGACACTTAGTTGTGTATGTGGTGCTGGGGTTTGAACCAGGGTCCTCCTGCATGCCAGGCAAGTGCTTCAACTGCTGAGCCACTGATCCTGCCCTAATTATGCATTTTTGTGTGGTTCAGTCTGATATTTCCACACATGCATGTAGCATGAAGTGATCAAATCTGGCCTCCCTTCATGCCACCCACCCCAAACTCCAGTTATCACCATTATATGTTCATGTCAACTTTTTAAAATTTCCCCCATGAAAGATAGCATATGCAGCATTTGTCTCTCTGTATATGTGTTATTTCACCTAATGTTCCCCAGTTCCCTATATTTTATGAAAAATGACAATTTCACTTTTTATGGCTGAATAATTTTGCAATACACACACACTATATGTATATATATGCTGATATATTTATCTTTTCATCTGTTGATGGGTACCTAAGTTGATACAATATTTTAGCTATTGTGAACTGTAATACAATAAATATGGATATGCAGATTTCTCTATACTTTCTTTGGATATAGATACCAAAAACTGGGATAGCTGGATCAGATATTAGGTCTATTTTATTGAGGGACTTCCACATTGTTCCCCATAATAGTTCTAATATACCCTTTAAGGTTGTAAAATACATCACCAGCTAACTACAGAAATACCATGCAGGAATATCAGGACAATGGGATGGCACAGAAAATCATTCAAGCTAGAGGAGCTACATCAGAAAATCAAAAGAACAGTGAAAATGATTTCATTTCCTGGGCCAACTGGTGTGTTGCCTTGGGGCTCAATGAGTCTGGCTATAATCCAAAAATTGAGTAGAATTCTCAGCTTTCCAAAATTGTCTTGTCCCTCCTTCCCCAACCTTCTTTGGAATGAAGATCCATTTAAGAAGCACAGGAGAAATGTGCATCATAAGAACTCAAAAAATGAATACTTCATTCAGTATCAGGAATTCATAGAATTCCTCAAACCCATCTGGACATGCCTTAGAATTGTATTTCTTAATGTGTGCCCTTTGGACTACTTCACCAGAATCTTCTAGGCGGCTTGCTTGTTAAATGCAAATTCCTTACTTTCATCCCAAACTAGTCAAAGCCCACATATTTGAATAGAGATATGAATTTGCATTTTCAACAAGCAAATGTAACTAATTCTTACATAGACTAAAGTTCTTTGATTTTCTTTTTTTGCATCACCAAAGTTGCTCTCGAGATAGGAGGGTTTCTGACTTATCATAAGCCTTCAAAGGTTCTCCATTTCTTAGCATCATCTGAAAGAATATTCTAAACCCTTAAGGAGTCCTGATAACAAAATGTTATAATCCCATTTGTTCCAAAATTCCACTCATAATAATAGAAAAGATTACCTTCCTTGTAGTTTCCCACTGTTCATGATACATACACTTTTCACTGTATCCCACTGGTTTGGAAACATGAAGCCAGCATAGTAAAAAGTGAATGAGTCAGTCCTGTTTATTCCCATTAAAATGCTGGTACACACTGTTTGTTTATCTCCCTCTGGGAAACTGTTAGTGTTGGAGAAAATAATAATAAAAAAAAATCTTACGTGTTGACTCCACATTTTCAGGGCTTGATAAGTTCTTCTGAGTATAGCACTCTATCACTTTTCTCAGCGGGGTATAATTACTCATAACTTGAAGGTTTTATCTCTGGACTGCCTGCAATAAAAAGGGGGGGGGGGAAGAAGAAGGTAAATCTGTCATTCACTGGAAGTATAGATTCTTAATTAAGTATCACATGTAATAGTTTGAGTCTCTTGTGTGCCAATTCCAGTCCAGGATTTGGAGTGAGGTGGGGAGATCACCCAGCAGATTTGTAAGGATTTATAAGTGATGGGAATTCTTTATTCATGTCTGTGTATATGTATGTCTCTGTGTGTGTTTCTACTACTGTGCCTGGGGCCAAGGTATATGGCTTTTGTTTTATTATTTTTTTAATCTTTTTTCTACATTCACACAAAAGGTTTGTGTGTTTTTACCATGTACGGCATTATTTTTCTTTTTTAATTTTTTTTAAAAGAGTGACAATGAGAGAGAGAGAGAATCAATTTTATTTAGTTTTTCTTGTGGCTTTCATTGCTCTGAAACTTTGTTGTATACGTGGTGCTGGGGTTTGAACTCGCGTACTCGCGCATGCCAGACAAGTGCCACAAATGCTGAGCCACTGCCCCCACCCCATGGCATTATATTTTAAAGTATATATACTTTGTGGAGTAACTAAATCTAGGTGTGTGGATTTTTATCCACATTTTTATTGGTGCATTATTGTTATACGTACCAATGTGATGTGCTCTTATATATTTGCACATGTGCCCAATATAACTGTATAATTTGGCCAATATTTTCCCCCATTATCTCTCCCCTCACTCCCTACTCCCACCCCTTGGTTCGTTTCCTTACTGGTCTCCCTTTGATTTTTCAGAGATCCACCCCAACCTTTTTTTCCTTTTTCATCTCTAGCTTCAGCATAAGAGAGAAAATAGGTTCCTTAATCTTCTGAGTTTGACTTATTTCACTTAACATGATAATCTCTAGTTCCATACATTTTCCTGAAAATGCCATAATTTCATTTTTCTTTATGGCTATGTATCACTATAGTAAGATGACTTTAATTCATCAGGAAAAATACTGAGCATGGTATGTAGCTTGGTCATATGGGCAAATAGCTTCTGAATTTCACTTTGCTTATTAAAAATAGGAGCCCTTCTCCATATTTTTAGCTACAAAATAATTATTTCATCTTTCTGTTCAGCTTCTTTGTTAAACCTCTCTTGTGTAGGACAATGTCTCTTATACTCAGAATTTACATGGGGCATATCTGGTGTCATCCAATAGGACAAAAAAATAGAGAAGGGAAATTGGAATTTTGTATTGATTAAAAAAATAAAGACCATGACTCCTCTCCTCTTACAAAAATATATGCTAGTTGAAAGTTCACATCAAAAAAAAAAAATCTTAGAGAAACTTTTCTATTTGTTCCTCCTACACGGACCCAATAGCTTTAGAAGTTTTCTGGGCACTCTGGTTACAAGGCTGAAGTTCTGTGACTCTCCATTTCTGTTGAAAACATTCTTTGATACTAGAGTGGTTTTGCTTTTGCGTATCTGTTTTTTCTCTGGGATGGTGGCATCGCTCAGACATTATTTCCTGAATGTCACACAAAGCCAAGAGGAGACTCCATGTGTAGCATTTGGCAGTTTCATCATGGTGGAAATATGCTCACTGTGGCCATTTGAGAGGCCCTCTTGGTTCTGAGCAGTGTTTCCTCATGATCCTCAAATTGCCAACATATCTTTGACATCAGAAATTTGCTATTGTTTTTCCTTCTGTTTGGATAATTCTTCATTTAGACCACCTTCTAGGTATCCCTATCTTACTTCATTTAGGCTTCCATGGAAATGTCAGGTTATTGCATGGTGGGTGAGATGACCTCCCTGTCTGTGCACTAATCTTTATTTAGGTTTTCTTCACTGTACCTGTCATGATCAGGAACTATATGTTTACTTGCTTATTATCCATTTCCCCCACTAGAATATATGCTAAAAACTTTATTATCTTCCTTATTATGTCTCCAGATTCTAAATTGAAGTTGACATGTTGTTGGTGCTCAGAAATAATTATTGAATTAATGAATATAGTATGTGATTAATCAGGAGCCATGAAAAGAAGACTGCAAAGACTATACAACTTTGAAATTTTTAACCTTTATATATAATGAGAAGAATCAACTGTTCCTTCTGCTCTGCCTTTCCCATTCCACACTCACCTCTGCTTTGTAGTATCTGTTGAATGTCTGTGAGTTTTGTCTGTTAGACTGGGGTTCTCTTAGAGGAAGATATCATTGCCCACTTATCCCTGAAGCCTCCATGCCTGGAATATAGTAGAAGCTCAGTAAATGAATGTTAACTGAATGGATGAACTCAGCATGTTTTTCTTCTTTTCTTATCCCTCGCCTCCCAGGAATTATTTGCAATACATCCTTAAGTTCCAACAAAAGGAGCCTATGTGCATATATCAGGGTTAGCAAGACCTGTGGGCCAGTAAAGATACTGCATTTTACTCCACAGATAGGCTAGAGGGAGACTGGAAAGTCAGTGAAAGGAGTGAGTTTTGGCAGCTGCCAAAGAGATGCTACTGAAAGCCCTGGGGCATTAGGCAAAGGAGGAAGAAGCCCTGAGACTTACCCCAGGAAACAGGTGGATACCCAGTATTCCTAAGCATGTGGTAGGGGTATCATATTAGACCTCTAATCAATCTAGATGCCTGTGATAGTTTCAAAAGTTAACTCTTCACAGAGAGTGCCAAGAAATGGCATAATCGTTCCTGGAAGCCCTTCTGAGCAATAGATTTTCCATGTCTGCTTCTCCTTTAATATAGCAGGATTACAAAATGCAGCAAAAAATTCCCATTAGCAAGTGCTCAGAATGGGGAGGGCATTTAAGGACATGTAGGTATGACATTCCATATCAACAAGGGACACCAACAAACTTGTAAAGAGACTCCCACACAGAACGTGCAGCTGTTTTTATGTGTTGAAATGATTTGCAATGAAGTTAAGAACATACCCCTGAAAATGATGTGAAAAACATTCTGGGTGGCATGTAACTTTGGTGCAAGTGCTATGGAGAAGTGTGTGCTCACAAGGGAGGGAGGAATGCTGTGGAAGAGGCAGAAGGAAGTAATTCACCAAGTGACTGTGCAATACCAATGAAGGAAGAATGTTTCTCTCAAAAGGGGAAGAAATAGACGGGATACAAAGCTTTCATGTTCCTTTAGTCCTTGACACTTTGAAAAACAAAGCACTGCTGACATTTTGAGGTAACAGAAAGATCACTATAATGTTCCAAGAAAATGGAGAGCAAAGACCAGGCAAAGAAGAAAGCAAAGAGCAAAGAAAGGCTGCTTTCTTTTCTTTGTTTTGCTTCCTTTTTTTCCTGGTTCTTTGAGAAAGTACCAAAAACCATTTTCCATGTTTCTTCTCCTTTCTGGGCCACGATTCCATTTGTAATTTGCTCTAAGCTGCACAGATGGATATCAGCAGTTAGGGCTTGAATCCAGGAGGTATTTGGTTTCCCTGTAAGCTGTACTTCACTAGGAATTCTAGCTAAGCTTATGTAGTACTACCTACATACCAAGTGTGAAATGGAAAGAGTGTGAAAGGGACCAAAGAGTTCATCTAGATTTGGAAAACAAGGGAGTTCAAGACACTGAATTTAGATGAACTACGAATATAGACATGATACACCCCCTGTGGTGACTTTTGTTGCCCCAGAGAATATGCACATCTCTGCACACAAGTCCCCAGGATTTCTCTACTACCCTCTTTACCACTACCATTCAAATACTCTCATAAATAGCAGAGCCTGTCTTCCATCCTGCCCCAGCTACATTCAAAGCCACAGACTTGAATACACTGAGAGGCATGCCCAGCTGCTACAAACTCTGCTAGTCAAATAATTTTTTTCCAGATGGAAAGATGCAACCAAATACCAAGGAAGAGAAAACACAAGTGGAGATGGTAATTTAGGTCTTCTGCAAGTAAAAAGAGATTATATGGTATAAGAAGCAAGAGTGTGGAAAAATGGATTGCAGGCCTCTAATTTCACTGAACTAATTGTGAGCCCTTGAAGCTTAGTTTCCTCTTTAAAAAATGAGAGGATTTGTCATGATGCCCTAATGGTGCCAATGTGATGTAATTAAGTCTATTCAAGAAATAATCCTTATCTTGATTAGGTAAATAGGACTTGATTAATTCCACTCTGATTAACCACTGCCTTTCAAAATGGCCTAGAGGCTTCTACCAATTCCACCCAGAAATGCACCATTTTCTCCCAGCAGAAACTAAAAGTGCCCCAGGACCCCTCAAGATAGAGATCAAGCCAAGATCCAAATACTCTAAAATACAGAACATTTCCACAGATGGTTGTGGTTTGCCTTGCGAATGGAATGGCAGTGGTCAGGACAAGATGATGGAGGAAAGGGGAGGAGGAGGTATAAGGGAGAGTTTCCTTTGAAACATCAAAAAGACTTTATACATCTTTTCTGCCCTTTTATAAAGACTTCATCTGGCAGCCAGATTGCGTTAATGGTCTGCCTAAAAAGGCCCACCGTGGCCTGCCATAGCCAGGAACTCACTCTCTAGCTTCATTTTACTTCTTTGAAGCTGTCACATGTCCTTCATTTTCCACATTTCATTCATTCTTTGCCTTTAAGCTACAAGGATAAAAGTGTCTGGCATTAAAAAAAAAATCAGCTAACACTTTTTAAAGGGGCAGACATTTCATGCAGCCTTTGATTTCCTTCCAGGAGAAAATCATTACTTTTCTTTATAGGAGAAACCAGAGAGATTTTTTTCCTCTTCCTTTTTCTCCTTCCTACCCTTCACCCCAGCTTCCTCATTCTCGGCAGGAAGTAATAGCACTGGGTGTAGAGCAGGAAAGGCTAGAGAAATAACTGTCTCCTAGAATGCTCTTCTGCGAGGACAGCGAATGTAGAAGCCTGAACATTCATTTACTGCTAAACAATGACAATAGATATTTAGAATGCTGTGAAGCACTGCACTACGCTCGGCATCTGTTAAACACTGGTTGAAATAGCTCTTCTTTAAACGCGATGACGTTAAGGACAAGAGGTAACAGATAAAGCATAATGCGTGCAGTCTGCAGAATCTATAGGGATGCAGAATGGAGATCTGAAGCAGCATGTGTGAAGGAAGGTATAAATGAAAGTAGAGTAAAGCTTCTAGTGCATAAGAAACACGAAAACATAGGATTTCTGTGTGTGGAAATACTCAAGTCATAAATGTGGCCATGGGGATACACTGCCCTGTCTCTCCAAATCAATGAGCTTGACCTTAAAGTATGGAGGGACACAGCATCTGTAAAAGAAGGAGCAACACTCTGCCTTATCTGGACTGTCTGTACCCAAAATGAGGGGGGAAAAAAGAAAAATCAATGAGTTTTCCAGATTGGATAATGATGACATTCTACAGCAGGTGCTGAGAACTCAAGTGAAATGGAAATGTCTGGAGATGATCCTTAGGTATGAACCAGAACTGATGCTCGAGATATGTATAAATGTGTTATAGAAAAAAATCACAAAATTCTCGAGAGAGGGGAAAAATGAGGAAACCTCTCTCATCAAGTTATTCAACTCCAGGAAAGGAAAATGTGCCAAAATGTGGGAATTGAAAAAAACAAAACAAAACAAACAAACAAAAAAAAACAAAACAAGGAAAATCTGCAAAGTTTAATAAACCACAGGGAATCTGCAGACATTTAAAATAACTCATTGGAAATTCAGGATAAATATATTCCAAGGATGAAAGAGCTTGTAAAAGTAAAACACGATTGTTTGACTAACACACAAAGTCAAAGATGTCTTGCTTGAAGGAAAACAAAACAAACAGCAACCAACCAGAGAAAGCCCCAACCAAGTTAGAAATCTGGAAGGCCCGTAAAGATAGAATCCCAGGTAAAGCATTCAAAACATACCAGTAACAATTAGCTTTCAATCTGGTACTGAGTCTGTTAGGAACCAAACCAATTGTATCTGAAGCTCAACTAGGCCCTCAATTCAAGGGACAGAATTCTTTAATAAAATTAACCATTTAATGGTCATTAATGAATAATTTGATGGTCAATAAGCTTAAGAAAATAAGAAAAATCAGAGAGATTGATTAAAACACTGGCTTCCTTTATTTATTAAATAGGTCAATAAATCTCTGAAGACCAACAATGTTCCTTCAGAGTAATTAGATAAATAATGGAAATAATCACTGGCTTTCCTACTTCTGTACTGGTCCTACTAGTGGCATACATAATGAAAAGAATCCCGAAAATGCTTACAACCCTTCCTTTGTTGAGAGAAAAGCAGCATAGCTTCTGGAAATGGAAATAATTTATAGCAAAACAATAAACACTCCTCCAAATTTACCACACTTTAAAATGATTCTTCTTTTGTGGGGAGAGATTTTCAAATGTTTTTATTGGTGGATTAAGGTTGTCCATAATGATGGGATTTGTTGTCACATATTCATACATGGGCACAATACAACAAATCACTTGGCCAATGCCTACCCCCAGTCCTCCACCCTCCCTCCTGTTCACTGCTCCCTTGATTCTGCTCATTGCCTTTTGAAATCGATGGTGAGGGAATTATTTAGTTTCCTAGGGTACAAAATTTATTTTTCTCTTCCCCCTAAACCCTGCTTTTTCCTAATATGTTCATTGAAATTTGATACTCTGTAAATACTTGGATGTTTGAATGTGTACCAGGATCTTTAAAATAGGAAAGAAAACCTAATAAAAACAAAAAAGATTGACTCATTACAAATGTTATCACATTATACTTTTTGTAAAAAATCTAGAAGTGCAATAATTTGGAGAATCTCCAAATTTTGCCACCCTTTCCTGGGTCACAGAATGCCAGCACAGTGGAAATAAAAAGAAGCGAGTTCTCAGAGAGAAACTGTGATTGACCAGTGAAGAAGCAGGTGAAACCTAATATGAACAAATAGAAGGGGTTAACAAAAATATCACAGAAGCCTGGAAGCTATTACGCAGTGTTTTCTATTGAAAGCATCTGCGTTTCATATCTGTAAAATTATACAAATTTCAACATCATCATGTGTTTTCAAAACTGAACACAAGATAGCCCTGTTCTTGTTCATCTGAACTACCAGAACACATAGAACTGCAGAAAGCGGAGAGTAAGTAACTTGAAGAGTAAGAGTGATGGGAGTTCATGCCATGATAGCTTAGAAAGAATGGGAGTCTTCAGTTTGAGCAGGAAAAAGCTGAACTGAGATAAAGCCACAAAGGATGTATTTTTCATAAACACCACTTTAAGAAAATCAGTGCACTGTATTTGTACATATTAATGGACGTCATTGTTTTATATTTGTACATGCACATAAAGTGATTTGTTCGATTTTATTCCCTAATAACGTCCCTTTGCCTTCTTCTGTCACTCCTTCTGGTATTCTTCCCCTATTGTACTGCTTTCCCTCCTGTTTTCATGAAATACCCCTTCCTTTTTCTTTTCTTCCTCTCCAGCTTCCATATCTGAGAGAAAACATATGAACCTTGACTTCTGAGGCTGGCTTAACACACTTCTCTCTAGTTTCATCTATTTCCTGCAGATTATATAATTTTGTTCTTCGTTATGGCTGAGTAAAACTCCATTGTGTACATTTACCACATTTTCTTTATCCATTCCTCCACTGACAGATACCTAGACTGGTTCCATAACTTATCTGATGTAAACTGTGCTCCTTTAAACATGAGTATGCATGTATCACCGTATTACATCGACTTCAATTCTCTAGGATAAATACAGAGAAGTGTAGCTGGGCGTACCTTGGTGCAGTTACGATTTGCATTTATTTCTCTGATTGCTAATGATACTTAACATTTTTCATATATTTGTTAGCCATTTGTATTTCTTCTTTTGAGTAGTATCTCTTTAGATCCTTTCACCATTTATAGATTGCATTATTTATTTTTTTGGTGGTAAGTTTTTTGAGTTCTTTATGTATTTTGGATATTAATCCTCTGTTGAATGAATACTTGGAAAAATTTTTTTTCCCAGTCTTCAGGCTTTCTTCTCACACTTGTTTCCTTTGCTGTACAGAAGCTTTTTAATTTGATGTCCTCCCATTTATTCATTTTTGGTATTATTTTCTGAAATTTGGGAGTCCTCTTGAGGAACTTATTACCTGTACTTGTGTGGGAATACAGACCCTTTGTTTTCTCCTAGTAGTTGCAAGGATCCTGGTCTAATTCCTCTCTTTGATCCATTTTCAGTTGGCTTTTGTGCATGGTACAGTTATGGATATTAAATTTTCCCAGAACTGTTTGTTAAATCGTCTATCTCTTCTCCAACGTATGCTTTTTAGCGCCTTTGTCAATGATCAGATGATAGTGTCTGTGTGGTTTTGTCTGTCATCTATGCTATTCTCTTGGTCTAGGGTAATACCATTTGTTAACAGAAAATGATTTAACACGATTACAGAACATCACTGGAAATTTTTAAAAAACTAGTTTTTAAAATAAATACAAAGAACTCCCACTTTTCATGGTAAATTTTAAATATTAGAGATTTTTAATCTAGAGGTAGTAAATCCTTAATATATGAACAACACAATAAAAGATTTGTATTTATTCAAAGGTGAGATTTTAGTAATAAGTAAGAAAATATGGATGTTCAAACTTTAGTGTAAGGTTGAAAACCAGTCCCTCTCACATCTGGCTTAGGGTTCCACATGTTTTGTTGTGGGATCTTGAATTCCCAAAGGAGTGAAGAGAAGTATTAAGAGATGATATGATATGATTTAGGATCAAACGCATGTTTTATTGTTGCTTTATACACATTTATGATTGTAAAACAACTCAATTCCTTAATTTAAAAAATTACCAAAAAAGATATGAGATGATCAATGCTATGAAGCTTCCAAAATACTGTTTAGTGAAGGTGTTGAGGACTTCATTAACAAATCAGACTACTTTGTACATGTATCCTCCTGTGCAATGCATCTCATTCACTAAGCTTCAGCCTTTAAACTATGCTCTAAAGTACAAAATTAGCCAATGATTTTGGACTTATGTCTAGCTTTTTAGTGACAAGATATCTACCAAAACATAAAAAAGATGATATATGATGTTTTTTGTTGTTGTTGTTGTTGTTATTGTTTAGTACTGGAGATTAAACCCAGGGACACTTTGCCACTGAACCACATCCCCAATTCTTTTTATTTTTTATTTTTGAGGCATGGTCTCATTGAGTTACTTAGGGCCTCACCAAATTGCTGAGGCTGGCCTTGAACTTGTCATCCTCCTGCTTCAGCCTCCCAACTTGCTGGGATTAAAGGTGTCCCCCATGGTGCCCAGATCCTTCTTGTTATTCCATCTCTCCTTTGGCTATTATAATTCTTTATAGGTCCTTTGGGCACAAATTTTGTCTGTTCACAAAACTATAAAGATGACACCACTATTAATACTAAAACAGCAATTGTAGGGGCTGGAGCAGTGGCTCTGAGGTTGGAATGCTTGCCTGGCATGCACAAGAACCTAGGTTCAAATGCCAGCACCACATACACAACTAAGTGTTAGAGAAACCAAGGTCAAATGAAAAAATAAAATTGATTCTCTCTTTCTCTCACTCCCTCCCTCTCAAAAAATTATGGCAACTTTAATTTATTATTTGAATGATAGCAGTATAAACAGGACCTCTAGCCTAAGAGGTAAATGCTATAATTATCACCATTTTAAAGATTAGGAAACTTACACATTAAAATCATCCAATCAGAAGATGAGACTTATATAGACTCAGTCCTATTACTTTCCAGAACCCACATGCTCTCAGTAATCCATCACACTTCCCTAACCCTCCATATATGTCTATTTCTCCAGATACTCTCCTCTGTGCCCTCAACTCTCCTCAAGGTCAATGTCCTCATTGTACATGTCCTGCAATACTTCATGCTATACCTTCCATAATGTAAGCTTGCGATCATCTGAATTGAATAGCCTTTCTGCCAAAAAATAAATAAAAAGCTATCAAAAGCATGTTATGTTTGGTCATGTTGGAGGTATGGGATGCAAGCATATTTTGCTTTTTCATATTAAATTTGGGGATTCTCCTTAAAAGTGGATCATCTATGAGTTTAGTTTCATCTTTGCTATTTAATCATTCTGTCCCTAGGACTCACATATAGGCCCTTGTGTGTGTATGTGTGTGTGTGTGTGTGTGCGCGCGCGCCCACGCGCACACACACACACACATAAAATAGTCCCCATTTACCTAATCTAAAATGCATGAAAAGCATCAAATTTGGTCATCCAAGGGACATACTGATCAAAGGTGTTGTATCTTGTGGTAATGCAAATAAGCTGACCCACAATTAGATCTATGTTTCTATGCTCCTTCCATGTTCTTTGCTTATGGACCTCTCTCAGTAATTCTACAGTAGTCCTTGTGATGGAAAGATATGAGCTTTTCTCTCTGTATCATCAATGTGTGGCACTCTGCCCAGTATAAAATGAAAACTCCACAGATATATGTTATTATCAGTATATATAAAAACATATATTACCAGGCTTAACACTTTTCCTCAAACTCAGATTTACTTAGAAATTAGATATTATAATAAAAAAAACACAAAAAGGCAGGTGACTCTTTAGTGCATTTTATTCCCATTCAATTTAAAAATGACTTCAGGAAAGATTAGCTTCCCTAACCTTTCCCCCACTCTCCTTCATACACTTTAACAGGATCAGGTGCCTTCAAAATCTCTAAATAGCATACTGTCCCAGCATACTTTCATTGCCTGCTGTGATATTCTGGCTCTTCAGTTAGTCTGTAACTTTCACATAGGCAAGACTATTTGTTTTGTTCACTGCCTTTTGCTGGTACTTGCCTAACACATATGAAGTTCAATATATGTTTAATGAAAAATTGATTATTTTAATGAACAAATAGCTGAGGCAATTAATTTCTAGAATGTACCATCTGTTTTCCTATGGAGAACATATTTTATGAAAAGATCCTTAGGAATAACTGAAGTAGTGCCTCATGGCAGAGGTATTAGACTGCATCATTTGCTAGAGGGGTTTCACGAATATACTTGGACCCAACCAGCATCTGCAAAGTTATTTCCATGGGAGAATGATTTCCAGTTTCCTTAATTTAAAATAACTTTTCAAACATAACACTTTTGGGGCCTACTTGCACAGATCAGGCTTGTAATTCCCATCGAGGCTGAAACATAACATGTTCTATTCATTTTTTCGTTTTTAAATTTTCTTCCAAGACTGCTCCACAACAATGGTTCCTAAACAGAATCATTGGCTAGATTGAAACACAGTCACCTGGGGAGGCTTATAAAAAATACAAATTCAGGAGTCCCACACAAGGAACTATGTAGCTGGGAGGGAGGGAAGAGGAGAGAGGGACAGAAGAGGTAGGGATGATAAGGAGGGACATGGGGAGGAATCAATGATGTAGATTACTCTTCTCCTGAGAAGCCAAATAATACTTATGCAATCATTTAAATCTGGAAAATGTATATATATATATATATATACATACATACATACATATGTGTATATTCATACAGTGCAGAAAATGTACTGTATGTATATATCTACACATACACATAGCTATACACACATATGTATAGATATAAGTACATATATATACATATATATGTATATCTACACATACACATACATACATTTGTATCTGTTATGGGGGAAAATATAGAAGAGTCCAGAGACTGGGGCATGGGTGATGTGGGGTGATTCTGGATTAGGATCAGGGGTACATCATATTGTTACTAAATATGCATCTATGATTGTACAACAACACAACTTCTTAATAAAATAGGATCTGCAAGTCTAAATTTTAAACCTAAGGAAATCAGATGCATATCCAGTTCAGAAAATCATGATCTGGTGCCACAGTGGTTGTGAAGAGGGAAGACTGGTGTGAGCAGCAATGGCTATCTGCCCTAGTATGTTTTGAGTAATAATAAAAAATAATTTGTCTGAAAATGCCTTGTGAAAACAAAAGGACGTATAGAAGCCAGGTGTTTAGGACTATGATAATGTTTTTACTTGGCATCAGTTATACTCATGACATTAGCATGTGACCTTTGCAAGGGTTTCTGATGCTGTCCATGATGGGCATACTTAGGTGCATTTTGTGCATCCTGAGTCATTACAGATATAAACTTCTCTATGTAGATTTGGATTAAAAATACTAATACCAGTTAAAAAATCACCATTAGTGTCCCATTCAGGGCTGAGAAGTGGGACATTATGTATTGAGCAATTGTATTCACTTTGGGTTAGAAATCTGTCCTATATTAGCACACCCTTTAAGGGAAGATCAAGGAAGTTTAAATTTAATGATTGGAGAAAGGGTGTTTGAACTATTACAGGGCAGTATTCTAATTTTTACAGATAAATTATAGTGGATGAAGTAGGGTAACTGGAAGTTTTTTTTACACAAATGGCAGACATTAGTTAAAAGAATTATTTAGAGTACAAAACACTATGAAAATTATCTTGGACTATTCTTGGCTCATCTTTAAAAGCACTCATTTGCTGTCTTTTATTGAAAAGATCCCTCTGTATTCCACAAGTCATGTCAATGAATTACTTCACTCATCCTACAGATGCAATCATTTCCAGGGTAAAAAGTAACAGCTGTTTAATGTAGCCCTGGCCCGCAAAATTCCATATTGAAATTATCACTCTTTCTTCAAATTATCAGAGTTTTATAAAAATAACAGTCATAATAGTTATTTCTTTCATGATGCTAGCTGCTTTGTCCTATTTATCTACCAGAAGTGTGATTCAATAAAGAAAACATAATAGCTTTTACATCAAAATAATTACCCTATAAAATTGTTGGTCATCAAATTCAGTCATATCTTGTATTTTCTCCTCCTTCTCCAATGATGATCAATTTATTACATCATAATAGGATTTGTGTTACTATCCCATTTTTAAAATTTTTAATACAATTCAATTTTTTCTTTATTTTTTAAAATTACAGAGAAACTTTAATGTGTACATTATGTACAACATGATGCTTGGAAGAATATGTACATAGTGTACTGGTTAAACCTAGCTAATTAATGTATGTGTATGTCATATATTTGTCATTTTGTGGCAAGAACATTTAACATCTGATCTTTTAGCAGTTTTGAAGAATTTATCATTAGTTGCAATTACCATGCAGTACAATAAAATTTATTCTCCTGTCTGACTATAATTTTATTTTCTTTGGCCAACTGCCCAACTGCCCCATCCCCCAACCTTACCAGCCTCCAATAATCATCTTCCCATGGTCTGCTTCTGTGAGATAAAACTTTATGGATTCCACATGTGAGTGAGGTCATTCAGTAATTATCCTTTTGTTTCTGGTCTAGTTCACTTAATATAATGTCCTTCAGATCCATCCATATTGTCACAAATGACAGGATTTGATTAATTTTTATAACTGAGTAGTATCCCATGGGGTATACATGGCATATTTTTAAAATTATTTATCCATTTACATGCACTTAGGATAATTCCATGTCTCGGCTATGTTGAATTATTCTGCCATAAACATGAGAATAGAGATGTCTTCCCCATGCTGAATTCATCTCATTTGTATGTAAGTTGGATTCTTGGATTATAAGGTGGTTGAATTTTTAATTTCTTGAGGAACCTCTATACTATTTCCCATAATGAGTATACTAATTTACATTCCTGCCCAATAGTAGGCATACAAGGGTTCCTTTTTCTTCCCACATCCTCACCAACAATTGTTATCTTTTGTCTTTTTACTTAATAGCAATCCTTCGGTGTCTGAGGCTTTTATAGAGGCACTGGAATACGAACACCTTCTTATGGAATGGAAAGTGATTAAAATCCAATTTGATAAAATCCCAAAGACAGAGAATGCCACAGGAGAGAAACTGTGAAAAGAAAAGACAGTGAGGGTAGATTGCACTTACATGAACTAAAGAGAGAAGGTTTTATCAAGATAGTACTTGCAGTTTTGTCTAAAATTGTCCCTCAATACCTTTCAGATGTAATTTTTAAATTTATTTATTTGTGTTACTATTTGTTTGTAAATCTAGGATAGAGAAACAGCTGAGAAATAGACTTGGCTTTTCTTGGGCACCCAAGTGACAAGAATATGTTTCTTTTCCCCTTGGTAGCCATCTCTAGGGGAGCAGAATATCTGTTACCCACATATCTACTCCCATTCTCTTCCTCCTTACCCTTCACAGTGTCCTCACTCTAATCCATCCTGTCCTTTTTCCCACGTCCTGGTTTAGGTGATGTCTACATTATCATTGCCTCCTAACAGCTGCTTTCTTAAAATCTCTGAAAATGCATGTTTAAGCATATTTCTGGCACTTACGTACCCACATACATATAACATGATCAGAATGATTGTCCTCAGAGAAAAACTATATATTTTTACTTCACTCAGTATTTTCCCTTTTGAAATATAAACTCCTCTCTCCAGTGTTCAAGATGGCCCATTGATCTAACTGAAGGATTTATGATAGAACTTCATGGACTGTTATATATTCCAGAATCCATCTAAAGAAGCATGATCTTCAAAATCTGGATTGTGAGCTCCTATAAGTCAGAGACAATATTTTATTGGCTGTTGCATCTTCTTAGCAACTAGGATATTATCTTCAATTAGTAGATGCTCAATAAAAGCTTGCTAAATAAATGGTGACTGGTTTCACTGATTTTGAGGGCAATCTCATCCAGACTCCAAGAAAAAATATCTGATGGAAATACCTCCTTCCCTTTCTTCCCCATGAGATGAACTTTAATGTAATCTTCCACAAGACTTTCTACAGTTCACATCGCTGGTAATTCTGAAGAGGTGTGTTCTATTTTACTTTGTTTTATTTTTACTCTCTCCTGGTCTTATTCATAGTGTGACATTTCACATTGTAAAATGCAAACAACACACCTTTTGTTGCATTGCTAAAACTTCCAGGCCTGTTTTACACGTATTGAATCTGCCTACCTTGTGGCAGACTTGTGTATACATTCATGTCCTCTGTGGTTAATGTATTCCTATTACCTTGCATCTGGCTCCCGTGATTTTTGACTCATTCCCCTTGTTATTTATCAAGTGTGGAATCCAAACATTCCTCATCCTAAATCTTTGGGACACATTACCATTCAAAAACATCAGACTTTGTAGTTATTGCTTCCTTCTATAATCAGTGTTTTATGCACAAAGCTGAAGCGTGAGAACAGGCACTGCACTTTAGAACCATGCTAAAGCACTCTTTGGCTCTTTCAGGACTATGGTTTAGAAACTGTCCTAAAGATCTTGAGCATTAAGGAGATCTCTCAAGAGATTTCCTATAGAAAAGCTGCAACTTTTGCAATATTTTCTTTTATCTGTTTCGAATAACTCCATTCCAAGTAAGATTTTATTTGAGAGACACACACAACCACAATATCCCCTAAATCTTTTTAAATAAAACCAATAGGGTTAGGGTATGAATACAAATGTATGGAAACTTGATACTAACCTGAAGCTATCCATGGGATAAGGGAAGATTTTAACATTCATTTGTCATTTTTTTCTCAGTGCCCATAGTATCTGAAAGGGACTTAGAGACACAAGATGTTTTTATTCTCTGCTCCTATTGGTATAATCATCACATGCATTTCTCCTTTAAAAAATGGTTCCAGATTTATTCTTCCACTGAGTATTTACTGAGTCCCTCTATGTGCCAGATATTACATATGTTTCTAGTTGTAACCGCTGATTAAAACAAACAAGCAAAAATTAGATATGGTTTCCAATATCATGTAGTTTATTATCTGATAGGGAGAGATTTTTAATTTCTAAAATTAATGAAGAACCCTTGGTGGCTTGGTTAATTGGTTAGTTGTCTGCTTATTTAGTTGGTTGGCCCATCACTTCATTACTTTGACAAATAAAATCAAGGCAGTGGTCAATGCTGTGTAAGGTAATGTAATAGGGCTAATTGTTCTTTAGTAAACTACAGTCTTTGTCAAAACTTCATTATGTTCCAATTTTATAGGTGGCTGTCTACTTCTATCTAGTACTATAATTAACCTTTACCGTCCATTTTTCTCTTCATAGTTTTTCCTGCAGATTAATACCTTCTTCCCTCTTTTGAGAGCAGACTTTATTTCATACCCATCTGTAAATTGCTCCAATACTGATTCTAGTATGATTCTTTGAGCACAGAGGGTACTCAATAAAATGTCTAAAAATGCCAGTTACTATATTTTTGTATTTCTGGCTGTACTAGGAAGAATGATGATTAAATTATTGCAGGTATTTTTGAACCTCATATCAAGTTCTATCAAGAGAGAGGATTAATCTTACCAGGGAAGTGTATCAGGAATGTATGTATCAAATAAAGGGTTAAATTGTATAACCTCTAAACCTTCTACCTCTTAGCTTTTATTATGGTGTATTGTTGCACAAGGGTGCCTTTTTTTAATTCAGAAATTTATTTGTTGAACAATCAAGCAAGTTTCTAATGAAATGATATAATATATATCTGTGAATTCATAATATAAATGAATATAACTTCTGAAAATTAGATTTACCCCCAAAAACACCCCCCCAATTACCCTCCCTTATCCCTCCTCCCCCCTCCTTCCCAATACATCTCTACAAATGCATTATATTGTATGACATTACACCTTATCTGGATTTAACACATGATGATAGACCTCCTTTCTCAATGGCCAGGGTCTAGCTCCAGTCTCCACAGATGAGTGAACACATTCTACCCTTGGTTCTCTGGGTTATGCTTATTTCATTCAGCATAATTTGTTCTATAGACATTCATTTACCTTCAAAGGCTGCAATATCATTGTTTCTAATTGCTGAGTAAAACTCTATGGTATATATGTACCACAGTTTTTGGATCCATTCATCCAGTGAGGGACATCTGGGTTGTTTCCATAATTTAGCTACTGTAAATTGAGCTGCTATGAAGGATGCCATTCTATAAACATAAAAAATTGCATTTAGGTGTTAGGCTTTTGTATCTCTTAATGTGACTTTTCACTGGAGTTAGTGTAACCATTAAAACAATGTTCTTTCTATGGTACTGAAAGTACCAGGAACCCTGCCTTGCCCTCTAACACAAAAATACCTGTATCAAGAGCCATCCTGCAAATATATCTGCTTGCATAATAGGATACCAACTTTGATCCAGTCTTTAATTTTCAGAGTCTTTAGGAGAAAGACTATAAGATGTGTGTGAGAGTGTGTTGTGGTTCTATGTGAGTATGTCTATGTGCTGCCACAAATGTTCCCATTTAATTTTCCTTGGGCATACACCTCTCATACAGTCATTTAATCAGTATTTATTAAGTATTTCCTCACATCCTAGCATTGGTTTTTTAGAGTCAAAGAAATAATTGGGCATGCCCATGACCTTGTAGGAAACATCCTAAAAGAAAAAAAAACCTAACATGTTGCTAGAGAACCATAATCTCACCTGTCTTGAGAGTAGTGGGACATGCTGTGAGAAAACCTGACCATGTAGGTTAAATGACAGTTCCTATAGAGACTCTATTCATTAAGGAAGCATTCTGAGAATTTGGATTTATTTTAATAGTGATGGTGGGGCCATTTGAGAATGTAGGTGGTACAGAGATTGGCAAAAACCAATGCAGGAAGGAGATTAAATAAAGAATTAATCTTGGTGATAGGAAATGGGTGGAAGCAAAAGTAGCACATATACAGTCAAGTTTAAAAACAAGGACAGAAAAGGGAAGAACAGCTGAGCAAAATGATGGGTGATTTTGAAGGGAAGATGGTTGAGCCAACATGTGATGTGGTGGGCAGCAAGGAGCTCCTCTGCATGATGTGGATTGAGTGGATCCTGCTTTGAGATGGACTGAGGTCCATGTAGGGGAGGAGCACAGACTTAAGAAAGTTATCTGAAAGATGGTCACAAAAATCCCCACATGATGTGAAAACATTCTCATTATCCTGCTTGTAGAAGTGAATCAGGAGGGGCAAATGTGACATATGACTGAATTTGACAGCCAATAGCCCTGTAGGCTAATTCTTTGGGTGCTTTTCAGTGAAGTTGTCCTATTTTCTTTAAGGTAAAAGGTAAAAGAGTGAGCACATTGGAAGGCATTGAGGTTATGATTGCTGTTATCATAATATCCTTTTTGAGATCTGAATAGAGAATAGTCCTAACGTGGTGCTTTGTAGGCCAGTGCTACTTTGAACAGCTTTTGCTTTTCACCCTAACGTGACTGCATCCCAAAGATTGTTGAAGTAATACCCAAGAGTATGGCTTGTAATATATTTAGGTTCAGCTCAAACAAAATATACCACATGAATGCAAGGTGTCACTATCAATAGTCATAACAGCTTCACTGTTATCTTGGGATGTTTTTAAGAACTAATTGCTGTGGTAGCTCATAGTGTAGCCATAAGCTGTAAGAAATATTCTTTTCACTCATGATATTAAAAATGTCCAACGGTAACTAAACAGCCTTTGGAAATAAAAGAGACTGCTTTGATTTTTACCTGTGACAATGCACAAATCTGGCATTTTCTGATTTGGAAAAGTTCTAAGTCTGGAAATTAAACTGTCACAATTGAAAAGTATGGGAAAGCGAGGACCAAAAACTGTTTAATCAAACTGCTGGATACTTTTTCAAAAAGGAGTAGGAAATAGATTGTCCAATAACAATGTAACTATGTGAAATGCTTCTTCTGAACAAGGAAAGATGGAAGAAGAGGAAGAGGAAAGCAAAAGAAACTGGGGATTGCTTCTCTAATTTTAAATAAAAAGCAAACGCTTCTCCCATTTTTCATTTGATCTATTATGCCAGATATAACATCAACTGTTTAAGAAATTATACTTTAACTTTTATCTAAAGCACTTGGCTTTTAAATTCTTTTATAAACCATTGATCCAAATTTCTGTTTTTTCAAAGTATTCGATTCCATCAGCATGGAGATCTAATGTGTGTGTTTGCACATGAGTGTGTGAGCGTGTTGTCTTTGAGTTTAAGTAGCACTACCCCTGCTACAAAGATAATGATAGCAGAAAGTAGCAAAAAATAATTTATGCATCTTTTAACTTCTGAATTATTAGTGAACATTTGAAACTGGTCCATAAATTCTAGAGTTACTATTCATGTTTTTACTAACAGATCTTTGATACCTGCAATTTGGTCAGCATTCAGTGATTTAGTTGACAGACTAAAAAGGTCACAGCATATATCATGCTCTGTTGCACTGAGGTTTGGGAAAAGCAATTAAGGAAAATGTAGTGGGATTTACCTAGGCAGAGGTTGCCTCTTCTACAAGAGTTCCATACTCGTGTCCAGAAAAGCTAACCTGACTCTTTTTCTTTAATTCATCCGATTTATATTAAATACCTGTCTGTACCCAGCTTATTTTTCTACTAGGACTAGGGAAATGAGTAAGATACTCAAACCTTGAAAAACTTTCACCATAGAAAGAAGAGCACTCACCTGCTCTTTCATATACCATAATAGGTGCATATGTTCAGAAAAGTGAATGTTAAGCATTGTGGGAAGTTAGTTGGTAGCATTCTTTTCAATTTCTGTGACTCTGTCTTATTTGGAAGGTGGGGCTCTTTTCCCTCCTTTCAACCATTTCCCTCCCTATTTTTCAGTAGTCACTGTAGGTGTGGAGACTTTGTTCTGTTTCCTGTCATGATCAGGGGGATGAAACACCTCACTCAGCAATGCCAATATAAGTAAACCGATCCTCGCTCTTAGGTTATTGAGCAAAGCTTGAATCATGACACACAACTTCGATAACACTAATGATTCTGGAAGCAAGCCTTCTTGAGAGAATAATTGAGAGCAACAAGGTGCTTACATTTCTATCCCAGATCCTCTTAGCAATATTGCTACCACCTTCCTTGGGAGTTTTCAAATGCTCTTAAGCCGAAGTTTGAAGTTGCCTTTATTCTTACTGTATTTTCTACTTTCTATCACAAGCTACACAAAAAATATCAGTTGTTTAGAAAGCCCCAGTAAGGAATATTAGATATTTGTAATCACTTCCTATGGATATTCTTATCTCTAACTGAAGTCAAAGACAGTGATGCTTAGGTTAAAAGAACTCAAGAGCTTACAACTAGAAATTAAAATGGAAAGTAAAACATAAAATAATAAAATTGTTAAACATCAGCTTTACTTCTCACCAATTCTCCCTGGTGTAAATGTTTATGGTCAAATTTTGAGGTGTTATGAACATATAACAACCAGCTGTAAAGGGTTCATGGTCAGAGGTCATGTCTTCATTGTCATCAGCCTGTACCTAGCTACTTGCCCCATGGTTGACACGATGTAGGGGTGCAACTGGTATTTTTAGAATAGACTTGGGGTAAGGGTGTGATACTACTATGTCTTTATCATGCTGCTTGTTACATGACCATATGCATTTGTCAAAACTAATAGAATGTGCAGTGAAAGAATTATTTTTTTTAAAGAGAGAGGGACAGTAAGAGAGAGAGAGAGAGAGAGAGAAACAATTTTTATTTACTTTTTCATGTGGCCTTCATTGCTCTGAGACTTTGTTGTGTACATGGTGCTGGGGTTTGAACTCTCGTACTCGCTCATGCCAGGCAAGTGCTGTAACCACCGAGCCACCACTCCAACCCCGAAAGAATAAATTTTATTGTATATGAAGAAAGAAATTTTTTTCATGAATTCCCTTTAGCTCTTCCCTTTACCCATCAGTCATTTTCTTTTTCAGAAACTACCATGGACTAGGTAGGTACTTGTTAAATTCCAAAGAGACACAAATACATAAAAGGTCTCTCTCCATCTTCTTTTGCAGTTGGTTTTCTTTTCTCTGCCTGCTCATTATGCTCCCATCTCTCAGGGTTCCCTTTTGATGGAATCTTTGCTTACTAGTGCCCAGGATCATGGTTCCTCAGATGGCAGAAGAGCTCATACGTTCTGATTCCTTTGAGCTCAGATATGACTATGAGATCAAGTAAAAGTCTTATTTCCATGATATCAAGTATAAAAAGAAGTTTTGCAATTTTTAAATACTTCCTGATGAAAGTATATTCCTAGTTCAAACTAACAGAAAGTGTAGCCATCAGATCAGGTTCATCTACTGTCTAGTCAATTGTTTTTATTTGAGAAGATGTTTATTTGGGATGATGTTTTTAAAATAACATGAGCAATGATAAGAGTGAGCATAGTTTGAATGTGATGATCAGACTTCCTTGCCTACTTAATACAACTCAATTTTGTTATAAGATTTTCATCTTCCCACATAATTCAGTGAAATGTCATCCTATCTCCAATTGGCGTATACTGAGTAGTCCAAATCAAAGCAAAACATAGTTAGCATTTGTACTTTTCTGTTATTTTTTTCTTGCCTTTTTTGCAGATAGAAAAATATCCAAATTGAATTTTATTTAGTTACGCACATTTTTTTTAAATATTTTTTTTTCAGTGCTGAGGACTGAACTCGGGGCTTTGTGCATGCTAGGCAAGCACTCAGCCACTGAGCTAAATCCCCAAACCCTAGTTATGCATATTCTTAACTATATACATATTTTATTGTATTGACTTATTAATAAGTAACTTAAAATTTTTAGTACCTTCAAAATCTAAGCACTGTGCTAAAGTACACGCACAGTAAATGGATTAAATATCATCATGAGCACTGACCATATGTTTGTGATTTCTCATAGATGATTTTTAATCTTATTAATTATCAATGGTTTGGACTTCCCTAGAAAATTGTCAGTGTCTGCCATTGGTGTTCACAGCCTATTACAAGAAGCCCAGGCTTTACCCACACTCATACCCATTTTTTTTTAAAGTGTACTGAATGGTAGGCATTAAAAATGGATGAGTCTAGTTTCACAAGACCCACTGTCAGTAATCAATAGCCTGAGTGGGGAGAAAAATAAATTAGATTTTTTAAATCTTTTAGCGGAAAACTTCAGTGATTCTTCTGGTCCTAAAAGAATAAAATAAGTTTAAAGAAATAGAGTTGTCTTTGGAGGATGCACTTTTAAAATGAAGAAGAAGGTTATAAAGACGAGTTTAATTTTTGGAGAGCCTTCCTCATACACAATGATAGCTTTCTCTGTGAGGAATGGGGATTGTTCTATTGCCATCACTGGCTTCCAGACTCTTTGGGCATACACCTAAGGACTGTGTGCTGTTCATTAATACATCCTTCATACTGGCAGGGAAGAAAGGAAAAGGGTGTGGGTGGTGGGGCCTGCTACTAGAGTTCTTGGATAAAGGTCCAATGCTCCTAACAGACAGGCTCCAACACTGTCACAGTATGTCAATCAAAATGATGAATAGTGGAAAAGCAGGAAAGGAGCTATAATCAGTATGGCCACTTTGCAGGGAAGAACAGAGTTAAGGGTACAGTGACCAAAGTTCTGTCTTCACAGACTGGTTGAAACTTTGAGGATTTATAGAAAAGGGGCAGTTTAAAACAAAAGCAATTTTAAGTTTTAGTGTTTCTTGCCTTTTATATTTTTCTCATTCAAAACCTAAGTTTAGAGACTAAAGCAGTTTGATCAACAAATTAAAGACTTACATCTCTGTGGTTTTAACATAATTGCTACTTAAAAAAGGTCAATAGTAAGACAGCAGAGTTAGATTTAGTGTTTAGAAATATAATGAATCATAGTAATAGTGTGTTTTGGGGTAGTTAAGAACTGTACTACAAATATCTAAAGCACATTGGCTCCTTGATTTCTCATAAACATAATCACTAATGGTGAAACTTTAGGCTTCAGTAGGAGAGGTATCCAGGTCATTGAAGCTGCACCTACACCCTTTCAATATATACTATGGGGGGAAAATTTATTGCAAAGCCAGGGGTATCCCAATAAATCTTTGTTAGGACTCAGTGAGTTAAATGCTCAGGGATCAGCCAGATGTGGTGACACATGCCAATGGCTAGGCTCAGGATACTGAGGCAGGAGGATTGCAAGTTCAAAGTCAGTCTCAGCAACTTAGGGAAGCCCTGAACAACTTACGGAGACCCTGTCTCAAAAGAAAAATAATAATAATGAAGGGAGGACCCTGATAAAAAAAATGCATGGGGATGTGGCTCAGTGGTTGTGTCCCTGGGTTCAATCCATAGTACAAAAAACAAAAACAAACAAACAAACAAAAAAAGCCTTAGAGATCAGAAATGTGCAGGAAAAAAATCATAGGAAAATACCTCCCTTCACAGAACTTTTGGGGGAACATTCTTAAAGGTTGTAAACATCAAAATCATTTCATTAAAATTTTACATCCTATCTCTGGGATGAATTTCTGTCAAAGGACAACTTGGCAGTCATGGAGAGGGGACGTGTTGATGGGAACATAACTGACAATGAGATGATGGTGTTTTTCTCTCTCATTTCAAAGCTAAATGAAAGTCCTTTGATTCTTAGGAAATATAGCTGAAGTTCTGTGTCCTACCATGGCACAAAGAGATGCCCTCCTGGGGCAGTATCTCTTCATACCTGACAGATCCACGGGTCAGTAAAAACATAAATGCTCTCAGGTTGTGTACCCTGAATCAAACAGTACCAAGGAGTCTTCTGTATTTCTTAGAAAAGGGAACAAGTTGGACTATTTTGATTATTTCCAACAATATACCTTGAAATACTTTTTAAAGGTACTGGAGGAAGTGCCATTCTATTTATCCTAGGAATTGAGCTCAATCTGCTGAGACTGCTGGGACAACGTTGCCATTCTTTCTTGAATTCTACCCTTCCACACCCTTGATTTTCATCCCCTGGCTCCATACCAACTCCTGCAGCTGTTCCACCCTTGGCCACATGCTTCTTTTCCTGATGGCTTGCCTCTACTCTTGCTCTGCTCTTGGTATTTACATTCATACAAAGATTTCTCTCTGCCCTGTTGATGAATTGTCTTTGTGTACTGACTCTGTATGCAGGGATAAGGGCCAGGGAGTGTTGAGAACAGAACATTCTGGAAGGTAATTCTATGGGACAAGGATAGTATCTACATTGGTCATGGCTTACAACTCCTACTTATATGGCTTACACAGTTATTGGCCCCCGTAGAGGCATTCAGTGGATGAATGGATGGAATCATGGATGGATGGATGGATGGATGGATGGATGGATGGACATATTGAGAAGCATATGGACAAGGTGAAAAAACAATACCCTCTTTATATGATCCTGGACCTTTTCTCATTTCAATTTATCTTCATGCATTTGCACATGCACACATCTTTCTACCCTTTTAAAGAAATGGGTTTGTATAATAACCTCTCAGTCCAAATGATGTTATTAAAAATATGTCTTCACTTACATGTAATACAACTGCATAAATTGCAGGTTGAACTGAATAAATTCAGTGATGTGACATTAGGTCATAGGACTCTGCAAATGGATTCTAAATGTCTATAGACATTTTTTTTTTTTTTCTGATAGCAATGACTGTGTCCTTGGAGCCTCTGGTCAAAAGTAATTACAAAAAATGCATGCATAATACATACATAGATAAACACATTCACACACAGCCATATGTTAGCAATGTTTTATTTGTATTGAGTATCCATAACTGCTTAGGACAATACTGTAAGCTTAAAAGCCAGTACAGCATAGTTTCTAAGAGCATAGGCTGAGCCAGACTACCTGAATCCAAATACTGGTTCCACCACTTACAACTTTTTAAATATGGAGAAGCTTCTGAATGTTTTTGTGCCTCCATTTAGTCACCTAAGAAACAGGAATGATAGAAGTGTCTACCTCCTAAATTTATTTAAGGATTGAGAATGTTAATTTAGGGGCTGGAGTGCTGGGTGAGCAGTTGGAGCACTTGCCAGGCATGTGCAAGGACCTGGGTTTAAACCCCATCATCACATACATAACTAAGTGTCAGAGAAACAAAGGCTGAATGAAAACAAATAAATAAAATTGATAAAATTAATTCATTCTCTCTCTCTCTTAAAAAAAAAAAAAAGGATGTTAGTATTAATATGCAAGTCTTACAACAGTGCCCGGCTCAGGGCACACACTATGCTGAGGACAGATGTGACAAGATACATGGGGGTTTTCCAATGGCTGAAGACAGATGACAGTTTTTTTTCCTGATTATTTTCTACTACCTCAATAAATCACCCAGTCATTAATTCAACATGTCATTGAGCAATGACATATGATAAGTACTATGATAGTCCCTAAACATGAATAGAGAGTAAAACAGAAAAATTCTCTGCCTTCAATAAAACTTATTGTCTACAGGAAGAAAGAAATGAAAACAAGCAATTAAATATTTATTTATATTTATATATGCAAACAAGGAAATGTATATGTGTGCATATTTATATATATGTCATTCACAAGATGTTTGAGATGATAATAAAAATGTAGAGATTATGCAACAGAGTTAAAGGGATTGGAAGTGCCTTAGTAGGGTGGGAATGGAGCTGAGAGCTCAAAAATAAAAAGCCAGTCTTGCACAGGGCCAGAGAAAGACATCCCAGCAATCAACTGTGCAGGTTCCTAGTGATGAGGAACTTGGCAAGTTTGTTGGGTGAGACTATGGCGGAAACAGAATGAAAGCAGATGAGACCCACCGGGCTGTGTAGAGCAGCTCCCTAAGACCTGCTCTGTTCACTTTTCCCTCATAATCAAAAGCAACCTATCAAAGTACTATTCTTAATTTTCTAGGCACATAAAAAGCCCAAATTTTCCTTAAATATCATCTCCTCTTTGGTTAATTTCTGGGAAAAAATTATTATACGTTATACAAGACATCTGCCTATCTTTCGCTGAACTTCTGATTAGTCTAGTTTTAATCCATCTACCTAATTGTGCTTTGCTATTTTCTCTTTCTTTATCCTCCAATTGCTCCACTGGGTGGGGGGTCTAGAGGGCAAACACATTCATTATGCTGCCAGTAAACAAAATAGAAATTGCACTGCAGGGGACAAAATTAAATTTACAGCTTTCCCTTGTACATGTCATAAACTATTGATTTAACACAAGAGGAGAACGCTGCAATGATGGGGCACAACTGCAAAGCAGAGCTGGCCTCTGGCTGGGGAGAGGTCAACGGTGACAGCCAACAACCTCTGTCCAGGCACCTGAGAACAGTGCCTGCCCCCAACCAAAGCCTTAAGGAAACTACACTGGGTTTGCATGTGGTACATGCAGAATTTCAACCAGGACCATTCCTGTGAACTTTCTGCCTGGGCAAAGCTTTGAGTGATTAAGACATGGAAGGAACTTAGAGTCAGGGAATTTTTATATCTATGATCCCTGGCATCTTAGAGCCATGTAGCATCTTTTAGAAAGTTACACCTGAGGAGTCAGGCTCAGAGAAGCAGGTAGCCTGACACAGTTCATCTAGGTTATAAGTATTATTCTTCTTCCTATAGGAAGCCTATCCTGATACTCAGTACACGTTGGGGACAGTCCCTGCATGCTGCCCTAGCACTGTGTGCTTGGTACTGATGCCATTCTCCGTATCACCCTACAAAGCTAGGTGTTCCTTCAGGACAGAGAACACATGATGTTCACAGTTGTGTCTGAAGTGACAAGGTGAGGCTGTGATACACAAAGGCATTCCAAATATATTGGTTGAAATAATGACCCATGTCAATTTAAAATAAGACCTTTTATTAAAGTATTTTTTCCATACTCAGATCTTCTTAAAAACCTCTTCTTTGTCCTCATTTATTTTATTTAGTATGGTGCACAATTCTTGTGTGATAGAGTCAGGAATAAAAGAAAAAGGCGAATGAGCTAGAATTTCAAAGGCTTAAAGCAGACTGTTGCTCTATCCATCCTGATAGGGAATTAGTGGATGTTAAATAATCTGACTGTGGAAACCAGATGCTGCTTGTTAACTGCATTTGAGTCTGTAAATACGACAGGGATTTAAGAAGCACAGTGCATAGTTGGGTTAAAAAACACCATTATCCAACTTTCATCTGAATATTTGGCACATGCATGATTCAAAGGACCCAACTCAAGCTGGGAAGTTAGCAGGCACAATGTTAAAATACAAAACAAATTGCAGTAATGCTGAGAAACCTTTCCTAACCAACTTCAACCTCGGCTAGGTGTCTGTCTAGATAACTCAGAGACTCCCTGGGATGCATGTGTGATTCTTATTTCCAAACATGAGAGCATGGTGAAGACTGTAAAGTATGTATGTGTGGCTTTCTTTTTCTCTTTTCTTTTCATTTTGTCGTTTTCCATCTTCCCCAAGATTTTCCTTTTTCTCAGAAATTGAAAATCTCTAGTAACTTGTTGTTCCCCATAAGGCCAGTGAGAAACAGGTATATGGATGGGAGAACATGTACACTGATGGCTGAAGGATAGCAGCCACAGCTGACCCTGTCCAGGGAACATCTTGAGATGGAGAACAAAGCCTAGAATTCCACCAGAACTGGAAGCCACGGAGATCTATCAAGGTTGGGGCATCCAGCAAAATTACAACCTTGCAATGCAAAAATAAATAAATAAAATTTTTAAATAATTCACACACCTGTATAAACACAAAGTAAAGGTCCATGTGCAGAATTTATACACGAGCCAGGAAATATGTTTTCATTTCTTTTGA
This sequence comes from Aplodontia rufa, assembly GCA_004027875.1. NCBI lineage: Eukaryota > Metazoa > Chordata > Mammalia > Rodentia > Aplodontiidae > Aplodontia > Aplodontia rufa. The sequence continues at coordinate 56,842 of PVKS010001802.1, forward strand.
ATGAAATTGATAAATGTCTCTTGAACAATTCCTTAAAAATGTGGTATTAAGGTATGGGATGGTATGGCATAGTAAAATTTGCCTAGGTTTAGGCATTAGAAAAGCTATAATTTTAATCCCAAATCTACTGCTGATACATTGTATGACTTGAACAATAGGAGCTCCCATGTCTGTACCAATATGTGACAATCAAAATAGTTAAGCCCTCAAAAGTTCTTAACCTGAGATGTGCCATGTAGAGGAGTGCTTTATAAATCACTACAATAGGGACTAATTTCCCAACTCTGATTACAAAGTGAGTCTTTGAAAGAACAAAGTTACGACCTAACAGAGCCCCAGCAGACTCTAACATCATCAAGAAAAGATTTGAAGTTGTTGGTTCCAGAATCCCTTCTTCACCCTGTTTTCACGCCAGGACTGGTTTTCTAGGGGAGATTCTCCCAGGGTCCAGCCAACTTCACCAAGCTGCACAGGTCATGGCACATTGCCAGTAGCAATCCAAGCAAAGGACATGTATACAGCCAATCACAGAATTTCTAAAAACAATTTTCTAAGACCACTTATTACCAGCCACATGAGGTTGTCTAAGATTTTAGTTAGGAAAGCTGCAATTTATTATAGGCTAGCACTAGAATTCATTTTCATATGCCAAAATGCTAATGTGAATGTTCAGAAAGAACCTTTGTCTCTGGGGCAAAGGAGGCGGCAGATCCATTAATGTTCTTTATTTTCTGCCCTACTTCCCCTTCATTTCTTTTATACTTGGGGGTGAGTTATTTTGACATGATTATGCACTCTCATTCTTCCATCCAAATCCACTATCCCCCACTCTTGCCTGCCAAAATCATCTATTTAGTCTCTGTGTATGTGTGTGTATGTGGTGTGCATTTCATAGCTTTTCTATCTAAATGCTTCCCAAAACACGTCTGATAGAGAAAAAGCTTCATATCCCCGCTAAGCCTGACATAGGAATCCAACTGCTTTGTGAAAGGGAGCTGTTGCTGTGTCATCTCTTTTTGGTACATGCATACTATGCACTAATGCTCTTTGATTTAGAATATTTCTTGGCACTAATCCCATCCATGAGACTGTCTAGAATCTCAGTTTCTTGTGTTGTGACTTTCTTGGCAGTCAGCACTCCTAGTATTTGATTAGGAAGGGGAGGCCTGTGGATTTAGGGAGCTGCTTAAGCTCATGGCCTAGCCGTTAACACTGGTCCAGGTTTATGCACCTGAAGTGATCAGCCATTGGTAGAAGAGTCTTAAAGCTGACTGGTGAGGTGACACATGGTCTAATAGTATGCCCACTGCTTGGTATGCAGTGATTTGTAAGCATAAATAGAGTTGACCACAGTCCATTCAGTTCACAGTTTGACTATGGCTTTCCTTGCCATTAAAGTCTGGTATAGAAATAAAAAAAGTTACTCTGATAATTCTGAGTACTAATGTAAAAATAATACTGCTATATGTACTTGTGGATTGTATGGAAATACTCTGCCAGAAATGTCATTCATGCTATTCTTATGGAGATGTGTATACTATTTCTTGCTTCCGTACTATAGTGATACAAGGCAAAGAAAAACCTGGCGTACTCCTTGTCTCAAAATAAAGTATATTCTAAACTGAACTCTCACACATGGCAGCCCCTAGGCACATGTGGCTATTCAATCATAAAATCATTGAAACAATAAAATTAAAAATTTGATTTCTGACCTGAAGTAGTTACTTTTAAAGTTCTCAGTATCCTAGGGTGGCTAGCAGCTACATCACTAAACAGCAGTATAATGAGTACTTCCGTCATTGCAGGTAATTCCGCTGGAGAGCTCCATGAAGAATTAGTTCTCTAAATGTGGCTTATGGAGCAGCTCCTTCTGCTTATTAAAAATACAAATTTCTGGCCTCATTCAAGACCTCCTAATCAGAATCCCTTGGGTGTAGCCTTGAAATATGCATGGTAACAAACCTCCCCAGTGTCCTTTACATGTGATGACGTTTGAGAGTGCTCCGTAGAGTATGTCTTCACATCTACTGCACTCCTGCCAGTCACCAAAATGTTGCCAAACACATTTTATTTAAAATAGTTCTTCATTGTTGTTTCTGTTTCATTAACTTTTCTTCTCTTTCTCTCCCCTCTCCTTTGAGATATCTTTTCCCTCTCTGTTTCGGCATCATAAAGTAATTTCTATTAGTAGAGTAATTACCAATGGTTTGGTTGAAGTGATCAGTAAGAATCTTTATCCCTACTATTGCCAATGGCTGGGGCATCAGCAAATATAACAAGAGAATGAAGTGCTGAACCTGGGGGCACCTAAGGAAGCAGACTGCTGCTGGTTATATGTATCAATAAAATTTCCACTGAACGCCTCATAAATCATGGAGCTCTTCAAATCTTCAATGAGGCTCTTTTCCCTTTTGCCACTTCTTGACTATTTCTGTCATTCCAAGTTATAAAGAAAAGTAGAATCTTGGTTTCAAGGATGAAGGGACTCATAGAAATCACCTACCCCATCCTGCTGGAATTTTGTCTGTACCATGACAAAATGATCACCTAGCCCTGGGGTTCCATACCTGTCAAGACATAACAGTCACCTTGGGTCTTGGGTCTTGTGTATAGGCACATGCAAAAATATCTCCAAGTGATTCTGACAATCTGAAATATTTGGAAACCACTAATTGGGGCTATGACTTATCACCTCCAGGGTCCTCATTTAACCTTCTTCCTCAGACTGCCACTCAATCATCACCAAGTCCTGACAATATCCTTCCATATAAGGAGTTGAATTTGCCTGTGAAGCCTCTATCCACAGATCTCAGTGCTTCTCCTTACTCCACAGAATGCTGATTTTCAACCTGATGGTCCTTTTACACAACACAATTTTCCACTTGAGACCACTGATCGCATTCCTCCAGAGTCTTCTTTCCTTTGGTTAAATCTTAATTTTGATCTGCTTTCTTTGGTAACCTTTCCATCAGCATGGTATTGAGTCATCTTATCAAATTAGCCACTCTCTTTCAAAAAGCTGCTCATTTGCTTGTATCATTTTAAAATGTACCACTCTGTCTCATTTGTTTTCTATCAATAATGCCTGACCGCTTGTAATATTCGGTGGCACTGTCCCCATAACATCACACTTCCTGCCCAGCAAAACCCAAATACCCCTCCTATGTGGGTTGCTTTGCCCCATGACATCTCTCTGGATCCCCACAAATAATTACACACACACACACACTTACACACATGTATATTGTTAATTTCACTGTTACTTAAATATATCAATACCTGTTGAAATAGGAATAATCAGCACTCCTTTCTCCAACCCCATTCCAAATTAAAAGGGTTTCATGTGACTTGACTTTCTGCATTCTTTTGCTCAGCTTTCAAGTTTTCAGCAGTGATATCTGTTCCTTTCTGTAACAAGCAGTAGGAACTGATCTGATCAGCTTTAATACATGGAGGTCTCTATCCCCGTCTGTCATTTTCTTTCCTGCAGTGTGGGATTATAGGTTTGCCATTCCCTGCCTGGGGACTCTGAATGAGACCTAAAGAGAACTGGAATTTTCACCAGTGTCTTAAATCATCATTATTAAGTCCAAAGAGCACATCCTGTACAGGAAAATCACAGCAGCATATGGGCAGCCCTCTGCACTTCATATGTTATCCATCACATTACAGAGCCCTGCCACATGTTCCTGAAGCAACCAGGGAAGAACTTGGCTCCATGCTTGCTGAGTAGGGCCTCTTAATCTGTTTTACAGCAAACAATTTTGCAATTACTGTGGGCATCATAGACCCAGATGATATTTGAGCTTTGTCCTGACAAGTCTATAGTAAATAAACATATGACACAAAGCTGGATGACAAAAATCAATGGAAAAGGAGCTAGAGAAATGGAGGAACGGTTTATTGGTTACAAATATAGAAGAAAAAAAAACCCTGCAGCTTCCATTTGGAGAGCTTTTATTTTGACTAATTTATGAATGTATATGTGTCTGTATAATATATCTATATATATGGTTTCAAATATATAGATAGTTATACACATATACAACTCTTATAGTCATCAAATATTTATCAAATACTTACTGTAAGTTTGGTAACATGCTAGGCATTATGAAGGGAAAAATAATAAAAATAGACTTCAGTGTCTGCCCTCAGTTAGAGGCAGAGAATAGATATTAATCAAATAGCCTGGAAAATAAATGTGAAATGATAACTACCATAATACTTCACTTAGAAGTGTTTGGTGCTAAGATCAATACAGTGAGTTTTTGTCTTAGTCTAATGGATAAAGGAAGGCATTTTTAAATAAGAAGGTAAGTTGCGATCTGAGGCAGTGGACTGAAAACATTTTTTGTATAATAGGCTCCAAATATACGTATATTTCTGTATAAATTACCTGTATAGACTCTTACTGATATATATTTCAATATTTTTAAAGCATAATTTATTTTGAAGTTTAGGTAAACTAAGTAGAAATAAAAGTTAGGATTTTTTTTCCTTCCTCACTTCAAAAAGTGGTGTCTTGCGTTCCTCTAAGGTGACAACTTTGGAGACTTCAATAAAGAAGTGGATAGCTGACTAAGCAAAATGAGTAGGGGTGAAAGAAGAGTCAAGGCCTCAAAGAAAGAGAGAACAGGGTGCTTTTGAGGAAATGAAGGAATGCAGCCGGACTGAGTATGGGTGGGAGTGAGGGAGACATTGAACAATTAGGCTCTGGACCTATCAGGCCATTGCAGGACTGTACAGTCAGTAACTTAGGACCAACAGGAAATTGTGAAAAGTTTACTCAGAGAGTGAGATTTTGGAAAGATCATTTTACATAATTGTGGAGAATGAATGTGATGAATACGTTGTAAACCTGGAGTAACAAATTTTGGCAGTAAAAGGACTGCTTAGGATAAATTAAAGATCATGAGAATATTTTTGATGTTCCAAGCTTTCTGATTAAAAATGCTTTTCTAATTTAGAAAAGCTACACAATGTACCTATAGCATAAAAAGCATAATTGAATATTTGGTCTTACATTTCCTCAAGGTGGGCTAATATATATGTGTGATTGATAATTATCCTGCCATCTTTCTCAGGCACATTGCTCCTGGTGTGTTTCTTTATTGTCTGAAAATATATAATAAATCGATCAGGCACCTTATTCTCAATGATGTTGTTAATCTTCACAACCACTATGCAAAGTACATAGGCTCAGGGAAACCCTTAGACCACTAATGTCATAGGTTAGTATCATAGGGTAGTCCACATTTTGGCTATTTGTCCAAAATTGATATTTATAAATTATTTGAACAAGTATACACAGCTTTAGAAGGCCTAGTTCACTACATTCCAGTTTTTTGGTATGTTTCAAAGCTATAAATTTAAACTTTTTTTTTCATTTAAAACAATTCCATGTAAAATCTATTTATTTTCCTTTATTATATTTACACAGCAAATATCATTAGCCAAGGTAATGACTTTATAGTTGCTAACTACTACAGATGTTATAATTTAAAGCAGATTTTAATTAAAGCAATAGTTAAAACTATGTTTAAGAAAATTTCAGAAGGTTGAAGTAAAAGATTTCTAGAGTGCCCCTTTGACCCTGGAACTAGTTTTCAGCCCTACACAAAAAGTGAGAGACAGATAATTTAATAGACACAATGCTGATTCACCTTTAAATAATATAATAGCATTTGCATAGTTTTCTATGAATTGTTAAACACATTATAATTGCATCTAATAAAAGGTCTTATTGTTCTATAGTATGTCAACTATTAGTTTTTTTAGATAGTCATCATTCTATGGAAAGATAACAAAATAATAATTTACACTAGTACAATGTACTGGTGTTGAAAAAATGGGCTGTGGTATTAAGGAAAATCTGGGGGTTCCATGTTGGTCTTACTATATTTCCTTAATCACTAGGACCATGTGTGGAAGATATGTGTGACCTTAAGCTATTTTCATCTTTTTGAGCTCTTTTGCCTAGTCAATTTACTAAAGAGATAGCACAGTTTGATAAGTCATCTTTTCTTAGGACAACGCAAGCTCTTCCTAGCATGTGGCATAATTTAGAGCCATTATTCAGGAGAAAAACCCTGCAAAGCTCATCTCCTAAATACGGAAACTCTTTCATTTTCCTATAGTTGGATTGAGTCATTAGCCAAGTCCTGTACACAGGGAGAGACTGAGAAATCCCACTGCAGATGTCAGATGGTCTGGAGTGGGCTGAAACATCGATCGCAGGGGCTACTACTTTGGAGGACCTTGAGCAAAGCATGAAATCCAGCTACAAGGAATTGGCAATGGCAGTTACAGGGGTTCGAATCATTTGGTTTTTCTTTATTTTATTTAACTTTGTTTAACAATTAAGTAATCAATTTTTGTGTATGTGATGCTGGGGATCAAAACTAAAGTCTTTCTGTGTGCTAGGTGGGCTACTCTACCACTGAGCTACACTATAAGTCTTGGTCTATTTTATTGAGGGAACAATTCTTTCTCTACTTTAAACATTTTCCCATTTGTTTATGTTTAATATAAACACCTTGTAAAACAGAATAGATGATTTTTTTAAAAAATTCCAGTTTACAAAAAAGTAAACACTGATAATCTTCTAGATACTTATCTATTTATAGAAATGAGATTATACCAAGGGGCTCTTTTTAATAATGACATTATGGGGCTGGAGCCGTGGCTCAGCAGTTTGGAGCACTTACCTGGCATGTGCAAGGACCAGTGTTTGAACCCCAGAATCACATGCAAAACTAAGTGTCAGAGACACAGAGTCCAGATGAAAAACTAAATAAAGTTTATTCCTTCTTTCTCTCTCACTTTCCTGTTCTCTCTCTTTAAAAAAATCAGTAATGACATGGTGTTCTCCATAGTAATATAAATAATAGGATACAGAACTATACTTTAGTATAGTTAACTGTATATAACTGAATTTAGTCCTTGCCTATTTTTTTTAAAGAGAGAAGGACAGTGAGAGAGGGAAAGAGAGGGAGAGAGAGAGACAGAAAGAATCAATTTTATTTTATTGAGTTTTTCACATGGCTTTCCTTGCTCTGACACTTTGTTGTATATGTGGGTGCTAGGATTTGAACCCTTGTACTTGTGCATGCCAGGCAACCGCAGAACCCACTGAGCCACTGCTCCAGCCCCTAGAACTTGCTTTTTGATTCATAAGTTTGTAACTTTAGATAAGTTGCATATATGCATTAGTTATAATAAATTTTATTTTGGCTCTTATTTTCCTGTTTTGTTAAATGAATACATTGGACTTGATCTCTGGAGCTATAAGCTCCAATTCACATGATCTGTCATTTCAGTTACCACCATTAGAATTTAATCTGCAGGGCCTGGAGCAGTGGCTCAGAGGTTAAAGTGCTTGCCTGGCATGCACAAGGAATCAGGTTCATACCCCAGCACCATGTAATAAAGTGTTGGAGCAACAAAGAGTAGATGAAAAACTAAATAAAATTATAAAATTTATTTCTCTTTATCTCATTGTCTCTCTCTCTCTCTCTCACTGTCTTTCTAAACAAAGAGGGGCAGTGAGAGAGAGAGATGGAGAAAGAGAAAATGAATTTCTTATTTAGTTTTCATGTTGCTTTCTTTGCTCCAACACTTCGTTGTGTACATGGTGCTGGGGTTCGAACCTGTGTCCTCACACATACCAGGGAAGCACTGCAAGCACTGGAACTGCTGAGCCACCACTCCAGCCCCCCTCTCTCTTTAAAAAAAATAAAGAATTTAATCTACATACAAATATCAACCACATGATTTCTGTCCTGTGCATCTAGATGCCTAAAATAGTGAGTCTGATACATTGATTTTGCTCATTAAATATTTGTTGATCAATTGATTGTTGCAATAAAGGAACTAAGTGAACACCCAATCAATAGACCTTCTAAATTATGTGAGCTCAATGTAGTGCAACTGAGGTACAATATAGCAAAGTGGTTGAGGCAACGCAATATCATAGTGAAAAGGGGAGAATCTGAAGCCAGCTTGCCCAGATGTGCATGCCAGCTCTCTCAATTGCTAAGTATGCGACTTGATTGCATGTCTTAGCTTTAAAGTACTTTTTTTTAAATCTTAGAATATGGGCACTGATTTCAGACAAATTATAAGCCAATGATTAAAAATCAATGAGCTTATACATATAAAGTACCTAGAAGGTAGCCTGGCACATGGTAACCTCTCAATATGTGTTTCCTATTAATGAAAGAGTGTATGTAGTCCAAGTGTAGGGATTGTGAGTAAGCCTCCAAATGCCTTGGAACTTAGAAATTTTAAAACATAAAATTAAGACAATTTATCGTAAGAGTTTGTGCCAAACTAGATCTTGGTTAGGAACTAATGCTTGGTAAAGAAAACCAAAGTCAAAGAATTTTATAGGTTAGAGGTGAGGGATAAGGAAGTGAAGCCTGACATCAAGAGAGGTCAGATAAACTAAAAAGGAAAGAATAAATATTTGAATGGAAATACAAGCAAATTCTTATTCTTTTATTCCCCACCTAATTTCTGGTATCATTTGGCTAGAAATGATCACTTTGGGTCCCTCACTTAAAAAGGAACATGCACCTCTTCAACCCTCTCTTGTATCTGTAAACAAGTGACTGTCAGTTTGCAGAATGAAGAGGCAAAGGGACTTCTCAGGACTGCATTATAATCATCCAGTGACAGGGCCTTGAGGGACTTGCCCCTCCCCAGAACAGTTGACTGGTCTTTGCACTTAAGTTCTGGAGCAGGCTGGGCACAAGGCCCTGCATCCTCTTGAGATTCCACCGCCAAGTCAGATTTCCCTGTCCCTCCCCCACTCCCACCTTTACCCAAACTTCCCGCAACTTGAGGGAAGAGAATGAACTGATGCACGGTAGAGGCATAATGATTACTTTTGTATTCAAAAAGAAGTATTTAAAGAACAGGAAATCTGGCTTCACTATTTAGAGTCACACCAACTTATATGGGATCCTTACCATATCCAAGCCTCAGGTCTCTAGGTATCTGAACATATTGTTTCCTTAGCTTGAAATACATCTGCCTTCTTGTACTCGCTTAGCCGTACACATCCTTAACTCAGTACACACAACCCACTCCACCCTCTCCACCTCTATGCTGATGGAGGTAAATAAATGCCCCCCTTTGCAACACAACAGAATCCTGTGCATATTTAGAGTGTAGTCTAAAGCAGCATTAGTAATTTCTCCCTTATTAAATTGTAAGATTCTTGATGCCAATGACTTTGAATTTCAGTTTTGTATCCTGAGGGCCTACCTTTAGTTAATGTAAGGAAGTATTTCATAACAATAGGATTTAAAATAGGCCATGGTAAGAAGTTCTATAATCACTGGTTAAGGATGGAAAATTGGCAGCAGCAATGCTGCCCAACCCCAAATCAGAGGTCCTATGGAATGACTCATGTGCTCCAGCAGGACACTACCTGGAAATGTGTGATTAGCTGTAGTTTACTTTGCATATGAAAAACTACTAAAGGCCATTTCTTTATTATATTTTGCAATTTAGATTTTTTTACTTATTCAGCAGGTTTCTTTCTCTCTGAATTAGTAGTTTTTATCATACAATTACATCCTTGTATTTTTTTTTTTCTTTATGCTTTAAAACTTGAGTCTACCATTCTTGGGTCAAGTAAAACTGTCCATCTTCTCGGGGCATTTTCTGAACCTTTAAGGAGATAGCTATATGTCTTGTTTCATTATGTCCTTGATAATTCTGACCTGTATTATTCATTTATTTCAAACTCCATTTTTTTGGCCCTCAACCTCATGAGGCTTTTGAACCTTTTTTCTATCACTAGACTTTCTTTGGCCTATTTTTTTGTTTTAAACTGATACCAGAAGCACCATTTTCATGTTTAATTCTACCATTATGTAACTGATACTTGAATTATTACATCTAAAGCATTCATTCATGGGGTGGAGAGGTAGCTCAGCAGTTACAGTGCTTGGCTGGCATGTGCGAGTACATAGGTTCGAACCCCATTACCATGTACACAACAAAGTGTAAGAGCAACGAAGGCTACGTGAAAAAAAAAACTAAATAAAGTTGATTCTCTCTCTCTCTTACTGTCCCTCTTTCTAAAAAAAAAATTCATTCACAGTAAAAAATCTACAATAGTCAACTTCAAAATAGCTTCCTATTCTAAGGCTTTAACAAGTTCCTTTAAAGCAATCGCCTAAGGATGTTTAAGTCAATAGGTACAGATGTTAAAACCAATGATTAAACAATGGCTAGGATCCATTATAAGGGAGGATAGTTAGCTATTTTATGAAGTAGGGATCTATTTCTAATTTAGGAATTAAAGCAAAAATTGTTTACTTAAGTAAACTCTAGGCCTTGATTCCTTGTGTTAGTTTAAATGAAAGTAATGACTAACCTCAGGCCCCTACTGTGAAAGCAAGTGTGTGAAATTCTAACACACTCATGAAATCACAAGAGTGTAATTTACTAATTAAAACACACTAAATGGCTTTAATGAAGTCTATATACTTTTGAATCTGCTTGGTATATTCAGTTCTGATATTTCATAAATCATTGAATATTGACATATTAATTGCAATCAAGTTAATGAAAGTAGTTGATGCTTTCTACTTACATAACCACGAGTAATATTCAGTGCTATGGTTAGGAAGATATGTGCTGTTTCTACAATACATAGCTTTTAATGTGGATGTGGATATGTAAGGAATTTTCATATCTCTCTTAGCTGCTAAAGTCTGTATGTGTATAAGAAATGCTTCCAGTTACTCCAATATTTTTTAAAGGATATTTATTCAAGAGCCCCATCAAAAAAGAAGTGCATCACCATTACAACAAAGTCTCCTGCCCAAGATCTTGCCAAGTAACAGTACATATTCAGATAAATGAACCATTGAATACTGTCTGTAATAGCAACAGCTGGCACCTCTTAGATAACGCTGAGTCGCCCTGCCCCCCTAGATCAGAAATAGGCAACAACTAAGTAGAATTTTTATAGATCTGAAATCTGCTGAATACCCAATGAAAGAGAGCAAAATGTGCATTAGGCCTCACTGACAAATGCCCAAGGTTCAATCTCTCAAATAGTTTTGCAGACCAACAAAAAGAGGAGTGAAAGGGATTATCTCCATCCTCAGATTTTCAGCATGGTCAAAGGGACTGTAAAATCCTTCTGGTGAGCAAGGCAGGTTTAATGGTCAGGAACAAATGCTTCTTTAGTCACAGGGCAAGCCTTTTGGATTTGTTGTAATTTCCTGTGAGGGACAGAAAGGCAGAATGCAGCTGCCACTCCTAACCTGCCCTCCGTCTCCCATACTGTTTTCCCTTTCTCTTTCTTTCCTTTCTCTTCTCCTGAAAATCTAACTGTGCTGCATGGTCTCCTGGAGTCTTCATACTGAAGGCACAAGGGCCATACTGTGATCTGTTCACCACAATTCTGCACATGAACCCACTCTCTAGAGAAGTAAATATGTGCTTGAACTGCTGACTGTAAACATAATTGGTGACTAGTGGAAGATTGAACTGAGGGAGCACTAAGAACAGCTCATTAAGGGGTAAATAGATGATCTTATGCAATCAGTTGCTGCATGGCTGTGCCCCAGCATAACAGTGGGCCTCCTATTGTACTAGTCTTTTCATAGCCTGTGCCATTTTCTCTATTGACTTTTGTGATTGCAGATAGCAGAGAGTAGGCGCTGTTGTCCAAAATCAGTAGTTTGCTATACATTCTTTGAAAACATAGTGGGCACTATTGTCCAATATGGTTACTCATTAACTCTGAGTCTGGAATAGACCCCCCTCTGTTTACCAACCACAAGTTAAATTACTCTGACAGATGCATTTTAAAAGGCAAGTAAGTTCAGTCATTGAAATTACTTGGAACAAAGATGTTAGATAGCTTATCTTTAGCATCTAGTGTCATTAACTCTTTAGGGTTTATATATCCATGACGTTCCCAGGGGCCTAGAAACTGCCTGAAATTTAAGTTTTCAATATACACTTCTTTTTCATTGGCTTCTGCCCCAAACAACTACTTTTATTTGGAATTAGGTAAAACTATAATTAATATGACCACTGTCCTTTATGTGTGGCAACATGTAGAGCTTTTCTTAAAATATAGAATAAAGGTTTCAAATTTTTTATTTTTGTTTTTGTGATGTTTGTTTTTGCCTAGCTGCACATTCTACTGACTTGAACTTTTTACTTGTAATCACAATCCAGAAAAAGTGAACAAAAATCACTTGTATAGCATTATCTAAACATTATTTCAAATCTAGAAAGTGACTCCTTTGTCCATTTAAAAGTACATAGACTGAATGGATGATGGATCTGTGTGCATAATCAATGAATGAAACACAATTTCCCATTCTTTGTTGTTGCTTTTTCTTAATTTAGGTCTTGAGGGTACAAATTCCAGTTGGACACTATTCCTTATGAATAAAATCACCTTGCATTTTTGTAGAAAAAGTATCAAGAATTAGACGTGGCAAAAGAAAATTGTCTTAAAATGTCAGAAACCTCCAGAAGAGCATTTGGAAGTTAGAATTTAACTACCTAAGTGAGTTCAATTGCCCTTGGCCAGGACAAATGTGCATCGGTTCCCATTAATAATTTCATAAAGCTTTATTTGGGATTTTTTAAATTAAGGATAATAGATTAAAAGGGAATACTAGGCCTTGTTTTTTTTTTTAAAGAGTATGGAAATAGATGGCCAAACAATATAATATAGGGCCTATTGTCAGTTCTTGAAAATTATGGAGAAATTGCTAACTAAATTATGAGAAAATAGAGTGGTAATCTATATAACCCAGGAAAGAGTCATTAAACTCTAAGTTGGGTCAGACTGAACTCAGACTTTTCTGACCATCTTACAAAATTATTGATTAGAAGAATGTAGTACATGTAGCATAGATAAATGACAACAAAATGTGTACCATGATAATACTGGTGATGGAATGGAGGAAAATAAATACAATTTTAATAAAACTGAGAACCAGTGTTTCTGTCGATGGATTATCTGAGGACATAATACACATAGGTGAGTTGTGAGACAGGAACATGTATGAGAATATAGCATGCTAAATGTCCAACATGGAATAATAAGTTTTAAAAATCTGGAATAATGATACTGATCTTAGTAAATAATATAGTATGAACATGTGTCAAGGTTAGCATTTAAGTATGTGTGAGAATGTGTTTTGGGTGGTCATAAGTTCAACTCAAATCAATAGTCTTACATAGTTATATCAAAAACAAAAGAAATAAATTGTTTTTTTCCTGTATAATAGCCCTTTTATTTGTAAAACAGATGTCAAAATTCTTAAGGTTGACTGATGATAGCACAACTCTTAAGAAATCACTCACAAGTTATCACACAAATGCAAATTTTCACAAAATCTCTGAGAAACCAGGAAATAAATCTTTTTAAAATTGGGGGAGATAACGATCCAATTTGACCTTTCTTAAACAGAAAACTGTAAAATCCCAAGTTTGGTAAGACTTTTGGAAGTCATCTTCCACTAAATTTTTTTTATGATTCTTGTGACCATCAACACATCCAATAAATAGTGTTTCAGCCTCTTGAATGCCTTAAGAATAGGCCATTTTATTTTTATATAGTAAAATTATGAGAAATGTCTTCTTTTAAGCCTAAATTGATTTACCTATAACTTTTACTAAGTGGATATGATTCTGCTCACTTTACCCCCCTGGCAAAGATTCCATTTAGAAATCTTTTTTTTTTTTTTTTTAAGAAAGAGGGACAGTGAGAGAGAGAGAGAAAGAGAGAAACAACTTTATTTAGTTTTTCACATGGCCTTAGTTGCTCCAACACTCAGTTGTGTACGTGGTGCTGGGGTTTGAACCCGGGTCCTCAAGCTTGCAAGGCAAGCGCCGAAACCGCTGAGCCACCGCTCCAGCCCCCATTTAGAAATCTTTAGGGTATCTAAGAATCACTTTCATTACTCTTCTCAGATTGAAATATACACTATTTCATTGTCAGCTGTTCTCTTTTGTGAGTATTGCCATTCACTCATTCATGCAACACAGAGTTCCAACTGATGGTACTATCGATGATAGCAAGAAGAATAAGACTTTTTCCCTGGACTCAAGGAATCACTTTGTCCAAAAGGCAACAACAGATAATATTGACTCAGCGGGATTTTTGTTAGCTAAAATTTCTACGGCCCTTTTCACTTATGCAAATAAAACTAACTGCTATGCCATATTGTACCTAATTTACTTATACAAATAGTTCAGTTCCAAGTCCATTATTAATAGTAATAAGTTTCTGAATCAAATCTTTAGGTGAGAAAAATAAGGAGGACCATCAAAGCCTGAGGATAACTTGAGCTTAGGCCATGATATTGCAAGGGATATCTGGCAAGAGATGTATTGTCTACAGCATAGTCACATGGAGTCAGGCTTTTTGGAAGCTAGAAATTAGGAAACAAGAAGAATCACTGCTGAATTCAAATGGGCGTTAAAATAGTCTGTTCCCTGTGGGAAGTAGACTTTTAAACCTCTGCTAACTGGACTCAAAAGCAACACTAAAGCTTACCACATACTCAGTTAAAAAAAAAAGTCTGCTATGTAAATTGGAACTCTAGACAGGATTATGTTAAATTAGTCATAGGTCATAGTAAAAATTAGAGATAATAGTACATTCAAATTATAATAAAATATGTTTATTTGAAAAAGAAAGAATTATAATTTCTTCAAATTAAACTATAGTCACTACAGTTGAAAAAAACTAATGCTTAGATTAAATTACAGATTAGACAAATACAGTCAAAGGTAGAGTTAATGCACTGAAACTTATGTAGCTAATAAAAAAAGAGATATCTAATATTAAATACCAATAATTTTACATAACTTATTATACATTCTATAAAAGATAGATTATGTGATGGTTACTTTTTGGTGTCAACTTGATTATGCTATTGTGTGTAGTTACTTGATTAAATACCTGCTTGATGTTGTTATGAAGGTGTTTTTTAGAAATGATTAACATTAAAATCAGTAGACTTTGAAAAAACAAATTACCTTCCATAATATGTTTGGGCTTCATTCAATTAATTGAAACCATAAGAGAAATGACTAGGGTCCTCCAAAGGGCTGAGGCCATGATAAGATAATGGATATAACACAAGAGACACTGGGAGCAGAATGCCTTCATACTTAGGACTGAAACATTGATTGTGTCAGAATTTGGAAATTACTGGCCTGTCCTGTAAATTCCAACCTTGAAGAGCCCTTTACAATGATGTGGGACAATGTTTAAATTTCTCTCTCTCTAATTCAGAATAACTTTAACTAATAATAGAGAATGAAAATCATTCTAATGGAAGTTTAAGAAAATGATAGTATATAAAATGGGAAAAAAGAAGTATTCAAAGGGATAATAGACAAGATCTTAAGATATAAATATCAAAAGTACAAGCAGATTAAACAAAAGTAATTTGCACTTAGCAGCCTTGCAGTGAAACTAAAGAACATCAAAGAAAAAGATAATCTTAAAAGAAACCAAGAAAAATAAGATGGAATATCTAAAGGAACCAACAACTCAGCTGAAGGTAACATCTCATCAGTAAAAGCATTGACCAGAGGACAATGGAGTATTATCTTCAAACTGATAAAAGAACCCATTGTCCATATTTCTATACCCAACTATACTATTATTATACATAATTAGTTCAACTGAACATTTATATTTGAACGAGCATATATAGATTAGGGTTTTATTTTTAAACCAAAGGCATGCCTAGGACATAAAATGGTTGATTAAAAAAATGGACCAAAAATAAGGCAAATTCAAATATAAAAAAATATGATACAGAAACAGTGAAATATGACTACATAGACTTTTGTCGACAGAATGTAGAAAACCTGAAATGGCATGCGACCAAATCAGAACTTTAAATTATATTCAGACAAATGTGATCACTTTTGTCAATATTATTGGTAAATGCAATCATAATTGGAAATTTAATATACTCTCCATTTAAAACATGTGGATCAGAAAGTCTAAAATGTATTGATGATATACAGAATATGAGCAGCTTAGGTGTGAAAATGTATAGAGCCCTGCACAGAGCATTTGGAAAATGTATATTCTTGTGAAACATGAGTCGGTCATGTGAAAACTGATCACATAATAAGTCCCCAAAAGTACCTTTGATAACAATGTAATGTTACCTCACTTCCAAATTTAATGTGCATGGAAACTAGAAAACAAACTTCCAGATAAATAATGCATCTGAGCAAAGTTCATAATGGAAATTCCAGTATATTTAGAACTTCACAAAGATGCCATGTGTTTTAACATTCAGCTAAAGTGATTTTTGAAGTAAGTTTCGGCATATATTACGAATAAATATATTTTTAAAAAATGAATCAAAATTCATGAACTAAGTAGTAAGTTATAAAAGGTAAGGATGGAGAAACAGTGACAATTCGAAGAAAGTGGAAAGCAATAAAGGATTAGGTAATACATTTCTGAAATAAATAATGAAATAATAGAGAATATCAACAAAATGAAAAGATGTTTTTTGTAAAACCTAATAAAATAGAAAGCCTGTGCAATGGTTGATCAAACAAAAAGGAAATGGCAAAAAAAAATCACTAATAAGTAAAAAGGGACCATGATTAAATGATAGTAGAAAATTTAAATGTAAGAGCATCAGATAAATAATTTCATACTAACATATTAGAAAATGGACATAAATTGGTCCTTATGGGAAAAATGAATGACATTAGTAATTTAAAGGAAATGAAAAATTATTATTATTATTACTATTTTCTTTTAATCATCATATCCTGCATGCTCATTGAGGGCCATGCCTGCAGGGAATTTACAACTTACTGAAGGGGCAGTACAGAGCATATGGAAGCACAATCAACGCTGTCTGGCATGCATACTGAAATGCCACATCATGCTGGAAAGCAATAAATACATTTTATAGGATATAGTTATGTAGTGTTAAACTTATAGAGAATTAAATGAAAGCTCATCAGTCAAGGGAATTCCAACTTGAAGCAAAAGTAGAGGGGTAGATGGAGCAAACTCTGTGAAGAAATCGTGAGCCACGCTTCACAATGTGTTGGCCCAGAGAGCCGATGCCACCTTCAAGTGTCCTTCATTAAAGAGAAACATCTGAATTCGATGTCATTCAGAGGGTAGATGGTATTTTTGTTCTGTTGTGAATGTTGCCAAACAATAGGGCCTTAGTCCAGCTGGAATATATTCTAGGGAGAACAACCAAGCTGATGAGAGGGCTTTAAACTGTGTTATGAGTCATAAGCTGCCTTCAACTATCTGATATGCAGAAGATGAATTAAATATGGATATTGTCATCCTCAAAACAGAATGAAGATCAGTGCATAAACATAGGTGGGAAGTTACGCTCCTTTATGTTGAGCTGAGATTCTAGCAGTTGGAGCCGTCATAACAGGGAATGGCTTATTGCTGGAGATCCCGACCTTCTTGTCCTTGGGGGTTGAACAGTCAAGGAATGGGTGGTTGCTGAGCATGCAAGGGAGGGGACAAAGCAGTCAGATGAGAGGCTAGAAAAAATGATCTCCAAGTTTATTTATTTATTTGCAGTACTGGGGAATGAACCTAGGAGTGCTTTATCACAGACATACACCCCCAGCCCATTTTTAAAATATTGAGAGTGGCTCATTAAATTGTACAGACTGACCTTACACTTGCAATTCCCCTGTCTCAGCCTTCCAAGTCTGTGGGATCACAGGTATGTGCCACCGCTCCTGACTGAGTTTAATTTTGTGAACCTAAAGTTTATCTCTAGTTTCTGGGTCTCCCTATTTAAAACACTCCTAGGAACAGTTTTTGCTCATCACATGCTAATTATTTGCCGTAAGTGAATAAAATAAATCTTTTACTACAGTCTGAGATTTAAAAAGTCTTCAATGTCTGGAATGGATGCACCCAACTCCTACAGGCATTAGTGTCTTTGCTATGAATGTTTAAGTCCCCAAGTAGTAACTCAGTTGCAACCAATCAGGCGCTAGCATACCAGTGAGGATGCTTTGCTTCCCTCAGGAAATCTGGGTTATAGTGGTGGGTGTCACAGAGCCCTGCTCTCATGGACTCTTCAGGATGAGGCATTCATTCCCAGCTGTTGTGATTATTGACTACTTAGAAGTGTCAGTGGATTACTGGTCTAGGAATTACCTTCAACCAAAGATAGTTACTCGCCAAGTCACATCCTCTTCCTGATGACATTCCATTTCCAATGATTGGTATTCCTTGCCTAAGGACCCCCTGTAGACTCCAATAGGCTTTTCCAATCTGAATGGTCATTCTAGTTCCAAGACTTTTATAAGAAAATCTTAGGGCTTAGTGTGTGTGATGGGGAACAGAATCTAACACCTGGGGTGATCCTTTGTGTCTTCTTACACAGTGTGAACTAGGTTGTCCTTCATGATCACTGGAAGACTCAGGTACCATGGCTGTATTGCTGTAGTCATTCAGCAATATTAAGGAGTCGTCTTCAGTCTTCCATTCAATGCTCTGTGACTTAACTTGGGTTTTGGGGGAAGGAGTAGTAATAAAAAGAAGAGGGTGTGAAAGAGTGAAGGAGAAGAATAGATATGAAGTTGAAGCCTGAGAATCTACTACTTCCTTTTCCAGCTCTAATTACATTTCCACCTTCCTTTACAAATGCAAACCTTTCTGAAGTTCCCACAATCTTCTCCCAACCCTGTTCTATGCATCTCTTCAATCTACCCAAAAACAAAAAATAGAATATAATTGGATGGCACATATTGGGGAGAGCCCTTATATAATCAGGGGATCTAAATGTGCATCTCATCTCTGCCACTTAACTCCAAATAAATTTTCGTATCACATAAAATATTTCAATAACCTTGGCATTCAACACAGATGAGACATTTTTAATAGAAGCAAATAGAACTTCAGCAACCATCTCTAACCTGATGGGCAATGAAAGGAATTTTACTCTTAGATACGGGGATGCCTCATGGCTTAAACTAGTTCCAGTGGGATTTATTTTTATGGCTCGTCCATTCAAGCCATTCCTTCTAGTTATTAAGCCCCAAGCTTATGGGCAAAACCACTAATCATGTTTCCTTTCCCCTCTCCTTTTCTTCCCACTCTCTAATAATCAGAATTTCCTACTTTTTGTGGGATCAATTAAATATTTTCCCTTCTCTAGTTTTACTTTCTTAAATTTATTACCATTGCAGCAAATGAATCTCAATATTTATTTTATCTGCATTAGTTAATATATATCCTTGAGCAGATATATCTTCTGGACAAAATTTTGTTAATGTTTATGTTACTATGAATTGATCATTATCCATTGCCTTAAAATTTCAGTGTTCTTTTGTTGCCATCATATAACAAATATGAATTATGTATCCTGCCTTCTCTAGTTCAATTTACCTGATACAGAATTTCAGTGGGGTTTCTAAATACCAACTTTAGAAACTTTACTAAAACAATCCAGTCATTCTGGTAGATTCAGAGCATGATTAATTAACCTTCTTCCTCTGGCACTTGAATGTGTGATCTCTTCACTTTGAAATCATTGAAATCATGAAAATAAATTTAGTTACTGACTTGATTTACTGTTTAAAAGCAATCGTGTGATTGTCCATTCACTTGTTTGTTAAAATGTGGCCCCATATGGAAAAACAAGTCTGAGTTCCCTAGATCAGATTAATTTTAGAAATACTGTCACCTAGTGGTCCATCGAGTTATTACACTTGGCTTTTCCTCAAGTTGTTTCAGTGTCAGTCTGCAGTACAAATGAATCAACCTCAGAGAAATTAAACAACACATCCTAATTTGCCAAGTGTAGTTCCGAGTTAGAACTACACAAACCCTTTCCATCATACCACAGTAATTTAAGCTTTTATAATCTAAGATTATTTCTAATTCATAGACGCCCAACCTAGTATGTAGATTCTTTGTGTCTCTGCTCTGGTATGTTTCATCACACGCATTTATAATTTGCAGAAACTGGAAAGATACCTGGTGATATTTTGGATGGATAAAGCTATCTCTCTGCCATTGTGACTTTTTCATAGTTTTTGAGAATTAGGGCACAGACTATCAGATCCACAGGCAAGATATTGTATCCCCATAGAAACTCCATCCACAGGGACAATGCCCTCCTCTATACTGAAATGCGATAGAATGCCTGGCCACATGGGGAACAGAAAGCAGTTTGTCATCTATTGCTGCATCATTCCCATTCCCTAATTCATGAGCCATGAAAAGCATTATAGGGCTAAAAATAAGTCTCACACGTGCAGTAATATGTTGATCTTAATATGTCTTTAAGGAGGAAAACAAAGACCTATAGATTGACAGTGAACTACTCTGGTAATACAGCTGAGTATTAAATACTGCAGCATCTATTTGGCCACTGACAAGTTCATTTGATCAGTGAAGATAAAGCAAATCCAAACATTTCAGACCATTATGCCTACTTTGGGGGTGAAGATATACAGTTAAGATTCTGAAGACCAATTGTAGTTTTCACTTTGGATTGGGAGATCTGGTTAGGCACTGAAATATTCATTTGACATCTTCATTAATGTCACAGTGAAGGACTTCAGATTGGTCTTAAAACCTCGAGTCCACTAGTTCATGAAGAGTCATGTCTACTTGGTAGACCAAATATTTGGTAGTCGTGAAGTCCTCTAATCAAGGATGATTTAATGTGAAGAGTTACCCTTTCAAAATTGGTTATTCTATGTAGAACCACACTTGCCATCATCATACTAGTTGCCCTTTTGTGAGAATTGAGAATTTACTAGGTAAAAATCATGATGCTATAACTCAGTTAAAATCTTTAGGTTTGGAAAACATCAAAAAGCCATTACAACCTTCCACAGCCAAGAAAATGTAGCAGATTTTTAGACAGCAGGTTTTACAGCACTTTAAAGACTCTTCTGATAATGTATACTATATATATGTACATATATATATATGTATGTATGTATATAATGTTCAATGTGAATTCAGTTGATAGTATAGTCATCTGGATCATAGTCATGATCAGAAAAGTCAAGTAGATTATCTTTCAAAATGATTGAATAGCCATGAATACATTGCCTTGGTTGATACTTGTCTATAAACTTACCAGTCTTAATCCAGGACAAAAAAAATAGACACTTGCATAAATTATGATTTGATCATTTAGAGTCATTACTCTAGCACATCTCTTTGGCAATGTCGGAAATTAAATTAAACAAAATCAACAAGCCATCATTTTTCTATGAATTCAATGCATGCTCTGGGAGTATCATCTTTTCTTTATGAGTCATCCCTGCTCATCACTCCATCTGCCAAGACTTTCAGGCTGGAACCCACAGCACTGCTCTCCCTGTCACTTTTAGAATCCAAACAAGAGTTGCATTTCCATGGTATCTCTCTGAGAACAGTGCCTGAAGGCACTGATCTCACCTATGACAGGTCACATCCTTCAGTAGAGCAATGCATTACATCAATACTTAAAATTTTCTAAAAGTAGTTTCATTTATAAAATATTGATTACATTTGTATTATTTCCCTAATATTGCTTGAAATAAAGGTTGATGCCGAATGTTGTTATGGAAGAAAATAAAACCATAATTGACTAAGGATCAGTAGAGGATATGAATTATATTTCATTTATCTTTGTACTTACCACAATGACTGGTTCAGAACAGGAGGTCAATGAATGGATGTTGAATGACTAAAAGTCATGTAGTATGTAGCCTGTGTGACTTCATAGCTATTTGCCAGCCTATTTTCCTCTACCATTTTTTTTTATACTCAATGTGATCCTTGGTCATGACTTTGACAGCCCGTTAGAAATATGGAGTCTCAGGACCTACCACTGATCTGCTGCACTAGAATCTGCTATTTAACAAGACCTCCAGAGGATTCATGTGAAAGGCACTGATTCTCTGTATGCCCCATTCCCTTATTTGAATAGTTAGGCTTTAATTTCCTAAGCTCTTTCTCTATAAATGTATTTCTTAGTTTTATGTTTATTTTTGTAAGATCCTTGGTTGAAAAGGGCTCAGTGAATCAGTTTATGTCTGTTACCAACAGGCAACAATGTACCCTCCCTGCTTCTGTGAGTTTTCATTATCCTTTGAAAAGGATATCATTATCAAAGTTAAAATTGGCTTTGTCCTCTTTAACACAAAGCTCTATGGTCTCCTCTCTAAAATATACAGTATTTTATGAGTATTTAAGATTTATCTGTCCTGGTTCATATTCTATGAAGACAGTCAATCTTAGAATAATTTGATTAGCTGGCATAGTTATAAAAATTAATTTAAAGCTTACTATGTGTTTTCCAACATGGAAGACTATGTCTGTTTCTGAAGGGATCTATGTTATTGATAATTTCATCAGAAGAGTAAAGGGGAAAATACTTTAGGTAGATTCTGGATTATCATGTAAGTAGCTAAATTTTTATACTTTTGTTAGTTTTAGTATCTATATCATTGTTGAATGAAATGTTTATTGCTTGTTTTAAAAATGCCATTAGTAAGGGATGGGGGACCAGAGGAGGGAGGTAAAAGGGTATGGGGGGGATATTGAATAAATTTTGTTGCTGATTTGTGTGCATCTAAGAATATGTAACAATTAATCCCATCATCATGTAAAACTATAATGCACTAATTTAAAAATAAATTAAAATTTAAAAATCATAAATACTATAAAAATGCCATTAGTATATTTAATTACATTGTAAGTTTATAAACAGTATAGTGAGTTGAAAGATAACTCCACCCCTCAAAAAACAGAGGTCCACCTGGATGTCCAAATGTAACTTTATTTGGAATAAGGATTTTAGCTGATGTATTAAGTTAAGGATCTCAACATCTCTTCCTGGATTAGAACGAACCCTAAACCCAATAGCCTATGTCTCTATAAGAGACAAAAAGAGAAGACTAAGAAATATCCAGGAGAGATTAGTTCTGTAACTTAGGAAGCAGAAATCAGAAGATTTTGTCTGTAGACCAAGGAATACTAAGGACAACCAGAAGCTACCAGGAGCAAGAAAAGGCAAGGATTTGCGCTGGGGCCTTTGGAACCTTGGCAATCACTGTGATTTTTATATTTCTAGCCTCCTGATCGTTGAGAAAATAAATTTCTATTATTTTAAGCCTCCAAGTTCATGATGATTTGTTATGGAAGCTCCTAGGAAACTAACAGAATGAGTTAAGCAACCTGTCATGATCGTAAGAGCCTTACCTCATGTGTCATCTTCTGATCCTACCTCTCCAAGTGTAGACGTACACGAAAGAAGGGCACATGAAAATGTGGATAAAGACTGAAAAGACCAGAAAAAGTGGACAGGACAAAATGATCCTGCCTAAAATTGCAAAATTGGCAGAAAGAAGAAAAAACAAAGTAACATTTTTAAAGCACCTTTTGAAACCAGAAGGTTTAAGAGAAACAAAGACCGGCAATAGATATGTTTAAAGGGGCATAACCTTGAGTTTGTGTTATTCCCAATGCACAAAGAAGTCGTTTAATTTAACTTCACAATTTGACCCAGGGTCTTCAAATTCACTAGAATTACAGCACTCATGCTCCTATTTTACCTGCACTGTTCCCTGTGACTGTGGGTGGGTCTGATCAATGTGCATGTGCTTGTGCACCCAAGAGATGGGCTTTGAAAGCATTTTCCTACCTTCTAGGAAGTGTCTGTTGTTTCTTTTACAACCAAAGTGTGGATGGTGACAAGGTCATTGGTCCAAATGAATGAATACCTGTTTGCTTTGTCCTACACATACTCCAATCCCTTCCCAAAGCTGTTGATCCAGCAAGGTATTAAAATTATTGTTATATTACATATGTGAATGAAATGGATGGGCTTAAAATAGTTTTTTCTCCATCTGTGTCACTAATGTGGGTCTTGTCACCTTGTAGCCTCACAAATCAATATCCAAATTCAATGACAAACTTTTTCAAAAACATAACTCATTAGGCTTTAGTGCTGCTTAAGACAAGGACCTTGCTTGTGTGAGGCCATCAAGCACCAATATTGACTCTCTAGGACATTTTTAAGGCTATTTATATCACAATAAAGGCACTTTATTAGTCTCATCAATCAAGAGAGCACAAATTTTACCCTGAAATCAGGCTGCTAGAGCCCATGGAACATGGAAGCGTGAAAAATTATGGGATGCATTATCTTCAATCTCATTTGAAAGTTCCTAAATGAAACAACGGACAAGCACAGTTTATTGCTTATAAAATAAATGAGGGAGGTGCCACTAATGCAATAATGAAAGTTTAGGCTTCTAGTTGTTTTTTCACTACTTGACAGAGACTTGGTGGTCAGCCAGCAGAGTGATTCCTGGTTTCCATAGTTAAAGACACAATGCATCTGTCATTTGACCAAGATGAATGCACAGGCCATGCAGTAGGGCTGCACCCAGCTTGTAGCAGAGGCCTAGACTGGTGATTCCTGTCATCTGTGACTTGGCATGTAACACTGTCTTTCTGCAGGTGAGGGAAATGCTATCTCATGCTAGTTAGCAGTTCAGTCTCCAGGGTCAGACAAAATTAGGTTCAAATTCCATCTGACCCCTCTCAGCTAGAATTTTCTCATCTGAAAATAACAGACCTACAACAGAGCACTGTTTTGAAAAATTAACATAGGTAAAGCATGGTGCATGGTAAGCACTCAGTGAATGCTCTCTTAACATTATTATTTTTGACGTGTTTTCATTTATAGTTGGGTAGGTAAGAATAACTAATAAGAAAAGATATGTTAATGGTAATGTTTTTAAGAGTAAGAGCACCGATTTTAGTGTCACAGAGTTAAATTTTAATCCCACCTCTGCCACGTATGAGATGTGAGTACTTGAGTAATTAATTTAATTTCTCAGAATGTTTGTTGCCTAATCTTCAAATGGTTAACATGAGAATACCAACCCCTCAAAGTTGCTATGATGATCAAGTGGAACCTCCATGTCAGTAATATTTAAGTGCTTTTGTAAGGCTGGAGAGCCTCAGACACTATAAGCAGTACATCCGTAGCATTCTTGAACAATTATTGAAAGCCCAGAAAATTTTGGGAAAGAGTATCAATGAGTATGCCCCAAAATTATTAATTTTGTGAACTTTATATACATTTACTCAGCAAATATTTATTGAGTGTGTCCTTTTGTGTACAATGGGGATCCAGTGAAGAGCAAGACCAGCAACGTTTCTGCTCATTCATCTTACGAGGAAGTCAAGAAAGATGGACACATACCATTACAAAGAACTGAAAGAGGTGATGTGAAGAGAGTGGTTGGACATGAGCAGGTTCTAGTTTTGAACCAGGGAAGAGCAATGCACATATCAGGGGAGAGGATGGGTAAACCCATTAAAGAAAGAGAACTGTAAGTGTGAAGGCTCTGAGGCAGCAACTAGCCAGATCAGGGAGGCCAGAGAACCTGGAGCATAGCAAACAAGTGCTGGATTGGCAGAACATGAGGCCTGAGGGACTCAGGGGCAAAATCATCTCAAGGTTTGTAGACCATAGTGAAATTTAGATTTTATTCCAAGCTTACTGTCAGTCATTGGAAGATTTTAGAGCTGGTGAATTGCAGGTAATACAGTCTAACTAATTTCCACTTTAAAATAATTCTGACTTCTGGAAAGGAAGACCTAGCAGTAGTTTACACTATGGTTACAGACATGTATATTAGGGCAGTGGAGTAAAGGAAAGCGGATGGGCAAAGAATGCATTTTGGTTGTAGGCTGAACTGATAAATCTCATACAGGAGATTTTTTTTTTAAAAAAGGGAGTTAAGGTGGCTTGAAAATAGTTTATTTAAGAAAATGCTTATCTTTTTTTAAAGTGATATTGGTTCCCCTTTTATTTGACTTGGAACTAATCAACTCAAATTAGTCCCAGGTTTTTATTCTAGGTGATGTTCTGGCTTATTCAAATCATGTTCTGGCTCATCCCAAAGACAAATCCTCCTACCCACCTTTTTCAAAAGCCTCTAAGAGACTGGAGCAATTTGTAACAGAAAAAAAGAGTTGGAAATGCCCCAATTGAGAAAGAGAGCTCACCTTGGAGAGCACACACTGAATTTTACCATGTGCTAGTTACTATGCTTTGGATTTATTTAAATCATATAGCTTAGTTAATTCAACAATATTATTAAGGGAAATATGAACTTTATGAAAATAGGATTTTGGCTATTTTAATCAAAATATATCATGAGCCCTTGGAATAATGCCTACACTTTCAAAAAACGTAGGTTTAATTGATTAGGTAGGAATTATTTACTTAATTTAATTGTGAAACCAGACCTATTAAGTCGAAGGCAACTCTCCAAAATCCCATGTGCTGAGTGATTGAGCCAGAATTTGGATTCATCTTCTACATGGTCTATATCTTATGGACAAGAAGTCAAGTACTAGGCCAGTCATGATGGAGCACATCTGTAGTCTAAGTGACTCTAGAAATTGAGGCAGGAGGATTGCAAGTTCAAAGCCAGCCTCACCAATTTAGCAAGGCCCTAAGCAACTTAGCTATATGTTGTCTTGAAATAAAAAATAAAAATGACCTGGGGATGTGGCTCAGTGGTTAAGTGCCCCTGGGCTCAATCTCTAGTACCAAAAAACAAAAATAAAATAAAATAACATAAAAAAGAAGGCAAGTGCCAAATGCTGATCTTCCAAACCTCCATTCTGAACCCTTCTGTTATGAAAATGTCCATGCCTCATCCAAATACAGAGAAGAGGCTTGGTTATGTTGCCAAATTTTAGCTACGGGATCTAAGGAACCATTTACCATTAAGATTTCATTTTGTTTTGTCAAGCTCTCCCCTATAATACATATACAGCAACATAGAGGGAATGAGGAGATATTATGAAGGATCAGAAAATATATTGATAGGAAGTGCTGAAATTTTGCCTAGGTGAATATTATGTGGTAATTCAAGCAAGTGTATTTTGAGTATATGTGTATGTGTATTTATATGTATTTTATATATATGGATATATAACCCTAGATGGATTATATATATTATATAGTCATACATGGCATATACACTTATATGGAATGTATATGCATATATATCCATACATGGGACACATACATACATATATACATATACACATACATATATATACATATATATACACACTTACATATCCATCAATCCATTCTAAGCCAACATGAACTCTGAGTTTGTTCACAAATCCTACCAAAGCATTATTTATTAATTGATTGAAAAGTTTTTTGTTATTATACTTAAAGAGAAACACATTGATACCTTATCATGAGAGATGTAGAGGAGAGAACTAAAGGGAAAAAGGTGAAAAGAAGAAAGGACATTCGTAGAAAAATAAAATCATAGAGAACACTGCATCAACCCCCTACACCCCAACCCCATGAAGATTTGGAGACTTTTCGTTTTAAGAAGCTCATGAGGAACATATCATGTATTTGAAGATTAGGAACATATATACTGGAAGATTAGACTCCAGTTGTGTTCGACTCCTTACAGTTCCTGTTTCATGAAGAAAAGATGAACAGCCATGTCTTATTGCAAATAATCCATCAGGTGCACAGCAATGAGGTGAAGCAACCTGACCATTTGCATTGTTCATCCTGGTCCTTACTGCCAGGAGTTGCTGGTGAGGCTTGTCACAGCTGCTGAGTGCCCTGTAGTATGTGATATGTGCTGCTGGGTTTTAAAATGCTTGTCTTTCAGATCCCATGGGACTAACTCAAAGCCATTTGGATTATTTTTCCATCACTGGGCAGTGGGAAGCCTATTGGTTCAAGTACATAAAGAATACAGTGGTCAGGCTACTTCCATGTATAGGTTGATTCTCTTCTCTATGCCCTGTTTTACTTGCTTCCCTATTAACTTTATTTTTTTTTTTTGAAGCAAGAAGGACAGTGAGAGAGAGAATCAGTTTTTGTTGAGTTTTTCACTTGGCTTTTGTTGCTTTGACACTTAGTTGTTTAGGTGGTGCTGAGGTTTGAACTCACATACTCGCGCATGCTAGGCAAGCACCGTAACTGCTGAGCTACCACTCCAACCCTAACCGTATTTTCAATAGACTCTAGTTATAGTCACAAGAAGGCTGCAAAAGTTACAGACCTTTCACTTTCTGGGATTTAAATTCCTTAGGGAAGAGAAAATATCTCTTTCTCAAAAGTCAGAAAAATTTTTCAACCTCTTCACTATTTCTGATTGGGTCACATGCTTGTCCCTGAACCCATAACAGATGCATCACTTGGCTTGTCTCTGGGCACCATCCCTGCAGTCAGCAAGTGGGTATTTCCCACCTGTGAAGGCTGAAAATTGTAGATCTTTAAATGGTTGTTACTGTAAGTAAGCTGAATGGATCCTGAACAATTTACATTCATTGGAGCAAGACTGAGTTAAAGAAGCAGAAGGATTCGGAGAGGTTAGAGGGGAGAGGATGAAAGGAATGGAGGAAAGGTATCTACACAAACATGATCTGTATCTAGATCAATATTTAGAGTTTCTGGGTAATATATGATTCTTTTAATTTTGTGTAAAACTTGTAGCTTTATATAAAAACCTATACTTAATATACCTCATTAAAATTATATTAACAAAATATTTAGAAAGGACAGTAGGAATACAATATAAAAATATGATTAAATTATTTTATTCCTATCATTAGCATCAAAGAGACATCTTCATCATTCAAATTATATTTTCAACATACTTAGAGATACAGAGAAAATTGTAAGTATCTCGTGTTGCATTTCTGAGGCCTTATTTTTTTAAATGGCAGCATCTGTGTATCTGTTTGTACTGAATACTTATAATTTTTCTAACCATGTAATAGACAACAGAGCTATGTTTGAAAGAACAAGCCTTCTCATAAAATGTACCTACATTTGTACATGTGCAGTTGAGATTTAATCAACTTAAGCTATCCATTAATAAGCTTATGATCTTAGCCTTTCTATACTAAATCATCCACCAGCTAAGAAGACTCTTGATCAGTCAAATAACCTTCCAAAGGATTCTAGGGGACAAGTAAGGGAGAAAAGTAATGAGAGACGGGAGGCAGTTGCAAATGTATGAATTAGAAGAAGGCAGAAAGTCGCTAGGTAGGGCAGCCATGAAATGGGCTAGAAAGTGTAGTTTTCAGCACAATTACCCAGAACATTTGTCTCCTTAAAATATTGTCCTTGAAACTACTGAGAGTGGTCTCTGATATGCTTGGGAAAACTTGACATCTTTATGTTTGGACTCTGCAATAAAAGAACACTGGGCTGATGTTTCTGGAGTTGGCATCCAGAATACAATGAATATTTTAAGTAGGATTAATAACACAGTCCCTCTAATCACTCTCTGGATGAACACATAGATTCCAGAGTCCAGTGCATTTCTTAAGGCTCTATGTTCCACCGGGAGGACCTCCAGAAAGACATGGCACAACCCAGCAGGTTTGGAAGCAACCCCAAGGCCATTCAGACAGAACAAGGAGCATTTTCATGGAAACAATGCATATACTCATGAGTCATAGACCCATCTGACATTCGTCCTTCCAGTGACCAAGCCAAACGATGTGATTTGTGCTATGGCTGCTGGAAGCAGGGCTTGCTGTATTAACACTATAGCAAGATTATAGGGAAAGCATTGTTGATTTCCTTTAGGCAAAGTGCTTTTCTACTGGGTCCTTGCCAAAGGTCACACTGATGATGTTTTGAGACAAGCTGGGACATACCCTTCACATACTGCTGTGTGTTTTGTGGCCAGAGTTCCTTTCTGTAAATAAAATCTAGTATAGCAGAGACCTACTTACCTTCGGAGAGGGGGATGCTATTTACCCAAGGTAGGAAATTGGCAGTATATTATCAGAGGGTATTTTCTGAGCAAATATTTAATCAGAATCCCTCCTATTTGTCTTTCTTTGGCCTAAGGATGTTCTATGAAGTGCAATGCAATGCACTCCTATGTTCATGATTTACCCAGAGCTTTATCGCAAACTGCTGTGTATGCAAAGGAAAGTTCAGGATTTCTAATTATATTGTGTAACTAGCCTATTATCTAACAGCCCTTTGTATTGTCAGATAAAATGTTATCAACACTCCCAATAGCCAAATATCAAGGTCCCATGAGCTCACATTTTTGTAAGTTTTTCAAGGACTGTCATGGATTAATATATAGTTGCAGTTTTACACACTCTCACTGTAGCATGTACCTACGAACCTACCAAATTCCATCTATTTCTGATTTTATATTTTTCAGTAGTCTGAACATTTATTTTTGACAAATACCCAGCAATGTTGTCACATTGCTGAAAGGTTTTTGTTTCAGTCAGGTGACATATGAATGGCATTGAACAAAAATATTAGTGACATGTTGTTTTAATGTTCTTTTTCTTTGCAGAGGTCACATGAAAGTGAGAATTAAAAATTTCCCTCTTTTTCTGCAGTGTGTTCTTATTCTACTTCTTTATCTTAGTTGAAAAAGCATGTTGTCTGTATCTTTTTTCTGTTTTCATAGCAAACAGTGTGAAAAACGCTTCATGCAATTAGGACGATGGGAAGACCTTAAATATAGTGACAATGATCACTTAAATGATATTGTTCTTTGCAATACTGAAATGGTATCCTACCATGTAATCAAAATGGGTAGCAGCACAGCTGTTTCCTAAATTTTGTGCCTTATATCACATGGTACATACCACTACGCGATTATAGGAGCCATGCTATCAGCATTTGTTTTTAGGGTGAATAACATGAACAAATACAGTTAACCTCTCACCCATGGATGTGGTGGGATTGTGTGCATTTACCAAGAAAAAAGCAGAGAAACTGATATGCTAATTTCCAGTAATATCATTCATGAGAAAAAAGCATGGCTTTTGGAGTCAGGAACTCACTCCTGTTTTTGAATCCTGAAGCTCTTTCTATCCAGCTCTATGAAGTTGCTGAAGCTCTCTGTCTTGATTGCTTTCTTAGAAGACGTAAAGTGATATTTATAAGGATAGAATTCTGTATCAGTTCAACCACAAGAATAGTTCCTGATCTATGCTATGATTTAGTTGGAGCAAAAATTATGTCTTTAGCACTGGTATCCTCCAAATTTAGGACTTTTTCTGAAACACAGAAAATATTCCATACATTATAAATGAATGAATGAGTGAAAGTTAAAATTTGACAACTACAGCCAATCACACAAAATATTTAAATTAAAAACTAAAACAAACAAATAAATATACTCCAAGGGCCTGGATGTCCTCTATGGGCCCAGTTGTAATCATGAAAATATGACTAAGAAGGGCAAAACCTAATGAACAATTAACAGTTAAGGTTTTAAAACATCTATTAGAGTGATGTATGAAGCTGATCTTTAAAAATAGTGGTTTTAGAGGAAATGTATATTACTTAAAATTAAATTAACTCTCCTAATGAATAAAAAGCAGAAATATAGACATGTTCCATTTTAAAACTATATCTCCATAATGAAGAAAGGAACATCAAAAGGGTTGTTTTACTACTCCTTCCCTCATGAGCCATCCCTGTAAGAAACATCCACAAACTCTGAAAACACCTGCCTACTCAGCTTTCAGTCTTTCTAGACACTAATTCCCACCATGAAGGAGGCATATTAAAAGGAACTTTCTTTCTCAGCTTTTATTTTTAAATGTGGATATTTCTGAACTTGTGAATTTGCACATATCCTGAAGGTGATTTAAAGTTTGCAGACGTATTCTGATAGTAATAATTTGAACATGTGCTGCTCTCCTTTTCTCCTCCTTTCTCTCCCATCTCTTGGGCACACTTTCACTTTCCTCAAAATGTCCTTTTTGCCATTATAGAAAGAACATTAGTTGAATCCTCCTACTTGACTGAGGCAGGGCTCTATCAATACAAAAGAAATGGGAAGAGTACACCCATATCTTTTGACCAAGGTAAATACATGTCACTTGGATGTAATTGCCCATATCCACAGAAAATTTTCAAGATGATGACATGAGCCATTACATAATTCAGCATATAAACCAAACTTATTTCAAATTAATTGAAATTTCAGTAAGTTTGATAATAGAACTATGTCTACAGAAGTTTTCTATTTGTAGATATTCCTTACAAATTCTGGAGATGCCTCCAATATCATTCTATTTCCTGTAAATAAATCACAGATCAATATGGACATCTGGTAATTTTGTAGAAATAATTAAGATTTAAACCAAAAATTCTCATGTTAGCTAGATTTCTAGTTCACAAAATCTTTAAATATCCCTGGAGAAAGAAAGATTTAGGAACCAGACAAATATCATGTGCAAATAGAATTTATTAGCTTAATTTACTCATGTCTCTCACTAGTTTCTTTACCCCTCACAGGGTCAAGCACCTACTCATATCTGCAAGAACTCAGCATAGTGCTCTGACCCTGGCTTAGGTGCTTAACATACATAAATGAAGGACATAACCCATGGTGCTATTTTCTCTCATCCATCAGATCTGGAACTAATCCTCCCTCTTTCTGAGAGAAGTTTGACAGAAGGATTGACATCCTCTGGGCTTGCCCCACTGATACTGCATTTGAGAGGGGCTTGTCTTCCCTGGCTTCCTCTTTCTTAATCCCCTCAAATCTCCCTGTCTACATTGTGGCAACTATGGTGACTCATGACTCATACTGATGTGGCTGAAATCCAGGTTGAGTTTACACATTGCCAAGCAAAAAAATCAGTCAGAAATTTTTATGTGTGAGCCACATGTTTGAGCTTTCCCATTTATGTCATGATTTTTCTTTTTCACATACACAAAACTTTAGAAGCTTCAAATCAATGCATTCAAAGTTTAAAGTCTCATTCACCCCAAACTCCCAAAGATCAAAACATTCCCTCATCCTTGGGGACTGCAGAATTCTGTCTGAAAATGGTTATAAAATGCTGCAGCTTAGAAGCGAAAAAACAGAGTCCACATTTTATTGCCACATTTTCTCCACACGTGTATATTTCTTGGTGTGTGAAGGGATATTATTTACCATGGAAGGACAATGAGTGCAGTCACTGATCCTAATTCCTTGACCTTCACTGTCTTTTCTCCTCTGGTTACTAATTATAAAACATTTCCAATTTTCATTGTTGCCAAAATAAATACCATGAACTACAGTCTGCCAAGTTTTTTTTTTCTTTATTTATTTATTGGACTGCCCTAGTTTATAAAGTCCATGATGAGCAGTGGGTTGAAGGTGAGTTCAGAACAAAACTTCTGGGAACCGGAGTACAAAATGCTCTTCCATTTCATTGCTTTTCCAACTGAAATAGGGCAGCAAATATAGGCAATCTGCAGAAAAACAATTCCTGTGGAGCTGAGAGTGGTGACGTTAAGGAAAGGTCAAAGAAACGTGTGTTGGAAAACAGGAGTAGACAGTGTGACGAAAAAGAACAAAAGAAGGAAATTAAAATGAAATGAAAACTCTTACCCAGGAAGTGAATATGGACACCAAAGAGAGACAACACACTGAAGAAATATGGGAAAGAGTAGGGCAAAAGCTTATGAATAATTAGAGAAAGAGAAAGCAAACAAGATATCCCAAAAGGTATTCTCTATTGATTATTGTTGGGAAAAAGAATAAAGTGGATGAATTCTTATTTTTTTCATATTAAAACTCCATTACATGATGACATTTCAGAGCTGACATGGAAAAGAGATAGTCATTGTTTCTCCAGTGGGAGAAAGACGGTAGGGGCTGGGAGCCAGAGGTTACTGGGAAATAAAAGACCCTGAAAAGCAACAGAGAGGAATTTTTTTTCTAACTGTTCTCCCTTCAAAACTCAAAATGTACACAACTTTCCAAAAAGTACTATGGGATTTGCTTACCCCAAATCAGCAAAAGCTAGGCTTTTTTTTTCTTCTGTGCAAGATTGGTGGGTGGAAATTTCAATGAAAACAATAATCTTCAGTATGTTTAAAATGAGTATTTTTTTTAAACCTCCAAGTATTTATGATCCCACCTCTGTTTTCTTCTTTGACCCTATCTGTGTCTACTGCAGTCTGTGGACTACTTTAAACAGCTTCATTTCTTTAAGAAACTGCATCTTAACCCCACATATTCTGCAGTTTTAAAGTTTACAAGAGAATATTTCCCCCACATTTTTGCATTTTCACTTTGCACTTTTAAATCTCTCCTGGCCAGGAACATGTTCCCAACTGTAATTTACTTTTATAAATATGTTTGGTGGTAAAATCAGTCTTTAAAATGTTTTCAAAGTTATTTACATTTTAATGAATTTTAAATGTTTAAATGCTAAGTGTATATATTTAGATCTGGTTTTTCCCAAATGATTTAATGAAAATAAAGTTTGCAAGGTTTGAAACAAAGACTATAATCTGCATAATTTCCCAAAGATTGTATCAGTCTAAAATAAAAATGTGATTGCATGGTGTTACTCCGGAACACCTTAGAAGCCCTCAGACCCCACACATGCTTTCAAGAGTGAGAACAACAATATATTTGGCTCTCTGAGGATATGGGATAGATAGGTTCTCTATTCAAACTGATTCAAAATGGATAAAGATTTACAACTTTTGAAGATCTTCTTCCATCATAGTTGTGCAAGTATTTCTCATTTTTGCACATTAGCAGACTGTGCAGAGAGATTCCATTGTGTTTTCTAAATGAGAAGATCATCTTACATCTTACATAGGAAAATAATTTCATACTTTTTGCTTTTATACCTAGAAGGTCAACCATGTTAGGTAGTAAGAAAGTACTTGCTCCAATGTTATATTCTTACTGTTCCTCAGTAAACAGGAACAATTGTTTCCTAAGTGTATCTTGGTGGTAGAGAAAGGATTGGCCCCTTGACCTAGCATTGTATTCCTATAGTTTCTTGGTTTCATGCCTAATATTATCTGGAACCCAATGAATTATTTCATCTCAACATTTACGGGACTATAGTATCAAAGATAAAGAGTATTCATAGTATCAAAGGTAAGTAGCAAAGGATATACCTTATGGTTGCATAAATTTGACTAATATCTGCCTAGTCAGATAAAGCACATAATGAGTTTTTGCTATATCTAGCCTAGTATCATGAAAACAGTTAGTAATTAAAAAATAAAAAAGTTTGCCTGGCATGTGTGAGTCCACGAGTTCAAACCCCAGCACCACATACAGAATGAAGTGTTGAAGGACTTAAGGTCACATGAAAAACTAAAAATAAAAAGTTACACTTAGTTTATAGTAAAAGCATACTTTAAAACATCATATTTTTGTGACTTTATTTATTTATTTTTTAATCAAGACTTTTTTTCCATACTGGGCATCAAACCCAGTGCAAGTGCTCTACCACTGAGTTACATCCCCAGCTCCTTAAATTTGTTTTATTTAAGTGGTACATAAAAATATAAAGATTGAACATATTTATGGGGTACCATGTGATGTTTCAGTACATGTTTGTATATGTGATGTTTAAATCAGGTTAAACACATCTATCTCTTCAAGCTTTTATTGTTTCTTTATGATAAAAGCATTAGATTCCTTTCTTCTAGCTTTTTAAAATCGACAGTGCATTTTTGTTATCTGTAATCACCCTACTGTGCAATAGTGTCACTTGATTCATGATCATTTTAATGAGAGAAAGGACAGTGTGTAGAGATTGAGGCAGAGGGGCTTTAATCTTGTAGTTCATAATTGTCTTCATCTTCCAACTTCCCTCCCCATCATAATGTTTCCTACCTAGCACAGCTTTGCCTATTGTTGGGATGCCATCACAATTGAAAACCTAGGTTTCTCTTGCCATGCGCAATGTCAAAAGCACAAGATAAGAGGAATGAATGCAGAGGATAAACTATATCTCTAAAGAAAAAGTTGTTTCTGTGGCCCAAACCTGGAGGCCACTTTCTCAAACCTACTAGTAAGGTACAGATAGATCACTCTCATCCAAATGAGAAAGGAACTCCTGCTACCTTTGGTTTCAGCTATTTGAGTGGGCAGACAAGACAAGATCGAATGTCACTAATTTACTGCTTTTGTTCCTATTGTTAATTTTATAGTGGGGAATGTTTCCTGTAATTTTTTGATAAATTTTTAATAGCAAGTGAGCTGTTTGGCTTCACTTGATTAGAAAATAACTCAGGTAAATTTTGTCTTTTATCTGAGTGCCTTCGATTTCTATCACCTTGTGCATCCTTTAACACTGTACAGTTATTTGTTTTAAAGCATTTCAGATCCAGTAGGTTTAACCTTCCCAGCACAGGGAGCATCTCCTTCATGTGCCCCATGGATACTTCAGTTCTCACGTCCAGTGACCAGGGAATGTGAGCATGAGCGGAGGAAAGAATCCATGAGCCTCCTGTAGCGTAACTAGAAGTTGAGAGATGTGGCTTGCTCTTGTAGAATGACATGCTTTAAAAGTATGTAACCTTTGAGAGATATCATTTATTCATTTGTCAGTCATTCATCCATTCATTCAATACGTATTTACTGTTACCTACCTAACTCACTGTCATGGGAGCACAAAAAATAAATAAGACATAATCTTTACACTCATGAAGATTACTATCAAAAGGCAGAAAATTAAAAACATTCAAATAATAATAATGATAAACATCAAATGTGATAAGGAGTGGAATATAAAAAGAGTGGGTGTCAACTTTAGATAAGGAGTCAAGAAAAATCTTGATAAGGTGACATTTAAACTGATATCTAGAAAAAAGGGGGAGTTTAATGTGCAAAGATCAGGCATGTTCTTTAGAAAATAATTGAAAATTACCTATTTAAACATGGCTTATAATTGTCATCATTAACATGTTGATGGATATCTTTTATTTATAGATGTGTTTCTGTGTGTATGTATAGATGGGTTTTAGTAGAAGTGTATTTGCCTTCTCATGCAGCAGTATTTGTGAATATTTTGCCAACTCACCATTTTTTTTAAGCGAGAGGGACAGCGAGAGAGAGGGACAGAGAGAGAATCAGTTTTATTTAGTTTTTCATGTGTCTGTTTTTGCTCCCACATTTCGTTGTCTAAATGATGCTGGGGTTTGAACGAGGGTCCCAGTGCACACCAGGCAAGCACCCATAACCCTTGAGCTACTGCTCCAGCACCCCAACTCACCAATTTTATTTCTATGACCTACATTTCAACAATGGAGTAGAATTTCATTGAATGAAAACAAAATGTTTTTTCAGCTTCCCTCTTTTGTTCCCTCATTTATTTTGTTTCCAATATTTTGATACCTTGATTTTTATTTTCACAGCGATAGCCTCTGAAAGGGAGTATATAGTCTTTGACAATGTGCTTATCTTTGAAATAGAAATAATGAACAGGGCAGCCTCTGGAGCCACTCTGCCTGAGTTTTAACCTGGCTGTACCATTTACTAGCTGTGTGATCACCGGTGAATTGCTTAACCTATCTGTGCTTCAGTTTTATCACCTCTAAAATGGGCATAATAATGGTACCTTTCTCAGAATTGTTGGAAGGATATTTCATTGAGTTGGTACTTGTATTGCATAAAGAGGAATACTTTCTGCTACTCGAGCATCTCAATAAATGTGGCTACAATTTTTAGGTTCTGGAGAATTTGGTAGAGAACGAAATATACTCTGCCAGTTTGTTATATCTTTTTAAAACTGTATTAGAAAGCTTAGGTAATGCTTAAATTGGGTAAAATAAAAAGTAGTCTATTCTACCATTGGAACTGACTCAAGAAGGAAAACACATTTTCATAACCCACAAGTTCATAGTTGTGCTCTTTGGCAAGGTCAGAAAAGTTGCAAAGTTGTTACTGAATCCAATAGTTGAATATTGGTAATGTGCTTATCTTTGTCTCACCAAGGTCTCAATGCTAAGCAAGAATTCAGCATTTCAGAGTTTAGCTTTAGATTTTACAGTAAGCAACTATTTGGGGGTGAAAAGGTCTGTGGAAAGGCCAGTGAGTTCAAGTAATAAGAAAAATGCACTCAAATGAAACGTGATTGGGATAAACAAATTGCAGATGTTGTGACCTCCTCAACTCAACACCATCGTGTTGCCCGGGAGCTACATTGTTCTTAACCTGGGATTCCTGTAATGGGCTTCACCAACTCTGTCATTCACCTGAAATGTTGACATTCTATAATCAGAGGTCAGTGGAGGAGCAAAAAAGTAAAGGGAGTTAATAAGGCTATCGAAAGGGATCCCACGCTCACATTGTAATGGTGGTCTAACATCCACTGAACTTAGTTTGTTTTACTTGTGGTTTACAGAAAGCTTCAAAATGTCTGTGATACCCTTAAAGCTCTGAACCCAAATCCTGACTTTGCGTATGTGAATATTTGTAATTTTTTCTATGCAGAAGGTAAATAAACTGAGTCACATTTTCAAAGGTGTCTGGGAATCAAAAAACAGGTTGAGGACCACTCATCAACTACTTACCTGGGGTAGAACCTGGGCCAGCTTTTGTGATCTTTGCTTTTGGGACTGTCCTCGTATTAGCACTACAGAAATTTGTTTCCCTGACTTCCACTGCAAGTGAAGAACTGGGCTCCTGTGTGGTCTTCAGTTCCTGAGTTCCATCCTTCATCCCTGAACTTCAGTGTCCCAGGAAGACCAGATTCCACACAGGTGTTGTTAGCACTTCCTAATCAATCATCCCTCTCTCCTTTCCTCTTATCCTTTCCCCTCCCTCCCTATCTTCCTTCCTTATTTCCTTTTCTTCCTGTCTTCCTTTTTTTTTTCTTTTTCATCTACAGACCTCAATGCAGAACCCACTTAGATTAAGATCTTCATATTCTCTCTCTCTCTCTCTCTCTCAACATATAATATCGGTTCAGTCAAGATTTTATTTCTTACTCTGGACCCCATTCCATGCCCTCCCACCATTTCCATGGCTGAGTTGATTTCTTCCTTGTTTGTGGCATCAGCATACCTTGCATGTCTATTTTAATGCATTTTATTTAAAGTTTCCTAGGTCCTATAACTCTTGGTAAGACTGTGAGCTCCTTTAGAGTTTGTGTCTTTATCCCTTCCTCACCAGCATCTAAATGTATGCCTGAACAAATGTCTATTAGCTAGATTGCCTTATAAGACTATTCCTGTAAATTGTTTTTTTAAAATATCATATGGAACATTACATGACTCCTTCCTTTGTAAAGATAAACTAAAAATTGTCCTTTTAGCCTTGGTGACTTATGTAAATGATTGTGCATTCATTTTTGTGCTGACAGCTCAGAGCTTTATTTATAAAACCCTGCTATTTAACCATAGAAATCATGGCATTTATTTGTATACTAACCTCAATATCTGTTTCATCTTAACTTTCTTATAGTAGTTTTCCATTTACCTTGATTTCCTTGCCTCTGCTCATAAGTATTATTTGCATACATAACTAAACCATCTTAAATCAATTTGATAAAGTTATGGTATAAAATATATGTGAATACATATATGTAATATATTTCATCATGTAATAATTTTTTGTACCAGTGTATTCACATAGATAATAATCTTATGGCTTAATAGAACCAATTTTTATTAAGCGTATATATTTTCAGCTGCTTCCATTTGCACATTTCATCTTATATCTTTATTTATCTCATAGATTGACCTGAGTTCCTAGTCTTTATTTAGAACAACCTAACCTGTAGCCATCCAAGCCCTGATTTTGACAATTTTTAATGTAAATAATACCTCTGCAATAGAAATAAAATATGAAATGGCATTGTATAGTGCTATAAATCCATTACTAAGCATTTCATTGATTTACATCTTTTCTATACAAATCTGTGGTTCTTGGACCAACATGGTCTCACTTCCACCCAAGCTTACTGGAAAAAAATCTGCATTTTAAGAGGTCCTCAGGATGTTCAAATGCACATAAAATTTTTGAAATGCACTGATCTGCATGATCTTATGGATGACAAAATTCATTCTAAATGCTGAAAATACAAAGGGGTGGAAATTTTGTGTAATGTAGAAACTAAAAGCTAACTTGGATTTAGAGTTGTATTTGAGTCCTGACTGACTTCCTATTTTGGTTCATGAGAGACTCAATTAGTCCTTATCCACTGCTCTTATCAGGATGTGTGTGAGCGGTGGATATACAAAAGTGAATAACAGTCTGGGGTCTCGTGGAGCCAGCTTGCAAACCTGAGCAAATCTGTGAAAAGATGATCTGTCAGACATGTGTCCAGTTGTGCTCACCCTTCTGTAAAGGGATTTTTCCCCTCTAAATAGGAATGCACAAAGATGGACAGAACAAGAGAGAGGAGGACAGCAGGATGAATTTTGGAAGCTGTAAGATAGATGGATGAGTGAAACTGATTTAGCAGATGTGAAAATGTTCAAGCCCGGGCCAGTAATGGGGAAAGCTAAGAACCAAACCAAACCATCCCACAAGATCTCCAAATGTCTCAGGGACTGGAGGCACAGCATATAACTGGAAATAGGGGAAGACTGGGATTGGGAAAGGCAACAAATAAGGAAAATTGTTTGAGTGATGTCATTCAAACAGTGAAAATCCTGATCCTATCTCTTCCCAATGCCTGTGGGTAGCTCTGCCTTGCTAATGTAAGCACTAATATTGGTTCTCTGGAGATGGGAAAACAGGCTCTCTATACTTGGGGATTCTAGGCACTGGTGATGGTGGAGTATGTGATATTTGTATATTAAATACTAAGACTCTATGTTACTGAACACAGCCCTGACTTTCCACCAAGACTCCAGAATATTGGCAGACAAATTTTATCCCACTAACAGTCTTTCTTGAAGAAAATAACTAACTCTGAAGAAAAAAAATCTCTTAAGAAAGACACCTTAAAATAAACATCCATGAGTACATATGCATAGAAATAAATGAAAAAATTCATTAATGTGGGGAGAGACAAATCTCCCATGCAGAAGAATTGCAAATAATCTATTTAACTACTGCATTTTCAAGGAAGTGGAGCGTAACTCGCCTGTCCTGTGTGGACTGCACGTGGAACCTTCCTTACAGTGACTACAGTATGGGAAGGAAGAAGAAAAAGAGTAACTCAATAGTGGAGAAACCTCACTAACACAAGCTCAGCCACGTGATTAAGCTCAGCACCCACAGTGATATGATGTGTCCTTCTTAGTGGAAGTAGCAAAAATGGTACTTGACCACTGTGGGCTTCCTAATCAAAATCTTAAAATGCAATCTAATTATGAGAAAGACATTAGACAAGTTTCAATAGAAGGACAATCAGCAAAATGCCTGACCGTTTGTTCTCAAAACCATCAGTCATTACACATAAGGAAAGTCTGAGAACTGTCACAGCCTAGAGGAGCCTCAGGAGACATGACAGCTAATGTGGCAACTTGGCTGGGATCTTGGAAGAGTAAAAATGTATTAGATAAATACAAAAGACATAGAAGTAATGTATGGGCTTTAGTTAATAATAATGTATTGACATTAGACTATCAATTTTGACAAACACACCATATTAACATAAGGTATGGTGTTTGTAGGAACTCTGTGTAGTCTTTTCAATTTTGCTGTAAATCTAAAGCTAATATAATAGAGTTTATTTAAAAAAAAAAGAAAGAAAGTACAAGGCAAAACAAACAAACAACAACAAGAAAAGAGACATGAGTGGCTCTTCCATAAAGTGCAAAGCCAAGTTACCATGTAGTGACCTTGACAATCACAGAGCTCCACCCACCCAACTCAGAACATCCAATCATCATTTTTAAAATCATTTTACAAGTTACATTTATATTCATTAAACAGGAATTTATACATCATTTTTCTATGTTAGCTCCTGTATGTCTAATGTTCTGTTTAACTTTTGCCACATTAAAAAATATACAAATCTGGGGCTGGAGCAGTGAGTGGCTCAGCAGTTGCAGCACTTTCCTGGCATATGTGAGGATGGGGGTTCAAAGATTCGACCCCCAGAACCATGTACACAACAAAGTGTGGGAGCAAAGAAAATCATATGAAAAACGAAATAAAATTGATTATCTCTCTCCCTCTCTCTCTCTCTCACTGTCGCTCTTTAAAAAAAAAATCCAAATCTTAGTGGCTTCAAACAATAACAATTTGTTCTAATTCTATATCCAGGAATTTAGACGGCTTTACTAGGTGATTCTTCTGTTCTGTGTGGCATTGACGGAGGTTGCTCCATGATGTTCAGCCCACATTAGTCTGCTCTGGAGGGTTCAGCCACCTTGACAGCAATGTCTGGAAGACTGGGCTTGGCTGGGACTGTTAGCCAGAGTGCCTGTGCCCGCTCTCTCTAGCAAATTAGCCTCACAGTAGTCAAACTTCTGACATGACTCCTGCAGAGATTCTTCCTGGAATCCTCTTACATTTTCTGTTCCCTATTTTAAACATGAGTAACATGTGAAGATTTTCAGAAACCTAAGAAATGCCTGTAATATTCAAGAGAGAAAGCAAAGCAAACAAACAGATAACAGCAACTTGAAGAACATAGAGAAGATTTAAGCAGAAGTCTCAAATATTAATTAATAATAATTAGTAATTTTTAATATTCTTAGACAAAGAAGTCTGGGGAATTAAGAGCATGATGGCAGAAATGAATAACTCAATAGACTTATTGACATTAAGAACTGAGAAAATCAGGAAAAAGAGACAAAAGAAAACAGAAAAAAAAGCTGTTTAAGAGATTTACCATCCAAGCATAATAATTACAGAAAAAGAACAGAAAGGAAAATGAAATAGTATATAAAATGTTCCTGAACTGAAGAATTTTTTCAATTTCAAATGGTGGAAAGTATAACGGAAGAAAAGTATCTGTACCCCCAGTGCTTCTAGGCATGATAAAGAGAAGAACCAAAATATATCCAAGTAGGGAAAAGAACAGAAAAACAAGTCACATTTAAACCATCAATGATCATTTTAAACTTGTCAATAGCAATATTGGGATTTAAAGTTCAATGGGAATCTAGCTTTAAAATTCTGGAGAAAATGATATCCAACATGGAATTGCCTGCATAACAAAGTTTCATTTTATCCCTACACTTAATAATAGTCATAAAAGAGAATCACAAGTTCAAGACCTACCTTAGCAATTTAGCAAGACCCTGTCTCAAAATTTTAAAAAATGAAATAAAATGCCTGAGGATGTAGATCAGTTGTGGAGTTCTTGCCTAACGTGAAATAAATAAAGAAACATAAATGCATTGGTTCATTTTCACAAAAAAAATAACATCCCCACATTTACTCTTCATTTTGTCAATTAATGAAATCTGAGCGAGACTAAAAATTCTATTTCAAGTGTTGCCAAAATCCCACAAAATCTGCACACAATTATAAAGAGATGAATAATAAGCAAAACAGTTCCTTCCACTTCATAAAATATGACTGAAAAGCATCTACATTTGCAAGTCGTCCTAGTTGCAAGAGCTGTGGTACTTGACTGTTAACCCAGTGGCGTAAAATAAAATGAAAACATAATAAAATGTAGGGGACTCTGCATCCTGCTGACATAATAACTAAACTGAATAGTCAAGGAATGAACAATTCTTAACTTTATGATCCGCATGGAGGAATGATCCACAGAGTAGGCAAACCTATTAGAGTCTGAAGTCTACCCAAGGGGTTTACTTTCACTGTTTTCATTGTGATTTATTGGGTGGGTATCACAAGATTATAAATGTTGAGAGTATTATTTTTAGTGTTTTATAAAAGCAAAGTTACTATTTGTCTTAACTATGTGAGTATAAAAAGCAGTACTATAGCTTTCTTTAAGTGTCTAATTTTATTACATCTCAGGATTTTATTATACCCAGGGATCTCTGGTTTTCTAATAGCAGTCCCCAAGGCACCAGAAAAAAACTGCATTTCTGAAGTGCATACATATTTTGTGAAATAAGAGATAATATAATGAACAAGTATTTACCCAAAAAGGAATGGAAGTTTCC
This sequence comes from Aplodontia rufa, assembly GCA_004027875.1. NCBI lineage: Eukaryota > Metazoa > Chordata > Mammalia > Rodentia > Aplodontiidae > Aplodontia > Aplodontia rufa. The sequence goes on from PVKS010001802.1 coordinate 100,686, forward strand.
CTCTCTATCTATAGATAAATTCAATATTTTCAATGTGGTCTTCTATTTTCTTTCTTGCCATTTAGAAGGTCAGCTCAACAAATTACACTTTCATTAGGCTTTTCCTCAGAGTGAATCTTTTTGAGACCCTTCCTAATTCTCCTTGTATCTTGCAATTTTCAACTCACTTGTCTTAGATTAAAAAAAATCACATCCAATCTTTCTTCATCCTACCTTTTGTGACTAGTAAGCATAATAATAATGATAATAAAATGACAGTGTTGGCAATAATATGAGTATGAATTGTTTTCCATATGCCACATAATTAAAGACCTTTAAACATAATGATTTTTTAGGCCTCAAAAAAATCCAATGGAGAAAAAGAGGTGAAATAGTTCGCATAAATTATTACAGCTAATGTATTGTGTAGCTGAGATTTGAACTTCTTTCATCTATTCTTGGCCATTACACTATACCAGCTTCTGAATCTATCCACACACTGGCAAATGTGCCTTGGAAACATAGCCAAGCATGTGGTAGGACAGCCTAGAAATCACTCATGGATCCTGAGACCAGCAGTGAGAGAGAGTCAATGCTGGCTTAGGGAAACACCTCCAGTTAAGTTTAATTTTACCAAGCACAGTGAATCAACATCAAAATCTAGGCTCATTCATGGCTTACTACACAAGCATTAGTACGGATTGTCCCAAATTTCTACTTTTCAAGGGAATGTCTTTAAGAGATAAAAGTAAATAGATAAGAGAGAAATTATACTATTCTATGATTAACATGCTTTAAATACAATAATTTTACAAGTTCAAAACATATGAATTCAAATGTCAGTTTCAGTCCAATGAAATGTATGATGACTGTGAGTGAGAGGTTAAACATATATCACCAGAGATAAGCATTGTTAATATTATGATTTATTTTATTTCTTAGTAGTTTTCTGTTCTTTGTAAACTTTTGATGCAGAGCAGATGTTATTGTATTTTGCTGTTTGACATTTTATTTAAAGAGAGAAAGAGAATTTCATTTATTATTTTTTTTTCGTTTGGTTTTTGTTTTTCTGACAGTTACTTGTGTATATGTGCTGGGGTTCAAACCAGGGTCCTAGCACATGCCAGGCAAGCACCCTACTGCTGAACCATCTCTCCAGCTCCCAGATGTTATTTTATAACCATAAAACATACAATGGAAATATTCCTATATCTCTAGACTTCTCTATACTACATCATTTATTGATCTTTCACGTTTGATGTTTTACAGAGGGTGGGAGGAAGGATGCAGCTCGAGATGAAGTGGGGGTATGAGAGGCAGCATCTGAATACAAGCATTTTCATTTCCCTTTTCTGTATCTTTTAGTTTTTCTTTAAGCTCTCAGAATGTGTAATAGAGAATTTTCTTTGACTTCTTATATCATATTTTATCTGATCCTATTATAGTTGCTCAGTAGTTAATTTCTCCCTTTTTCCATCTCCTTATTTCTCAGTTTCTTACAGAATTCATGAATGCATTTCTACCTCATATTTCTCTTATACCTTTTTACATATTATTTGCTGTCTTCTATATCTACCTGAATCTACTAAAAACAAAAACAAAAATCTCTATATCTAAGGCTAAATTTATGGTAGCTATAGAGATTTATGAGAAGCTTCCATGGAGAAACAGCATAGTTACCTCCCTTAATTGTTCTTTTTTTTTTTTTAATCAACTTTCTCCTCTCTTCCTTGTCTATTTACTACTATTTCCCAGGAGATCCCAAACCTGTGTTGCAGCTTCTTCCAGACCTAGTCTTAACAACTGAAAATCTTTCCGGGTGGTTCCTATACTAAGAACTTTTAAGATACAGTTGAGCAACGGATCATAAAAGCTTTCTATTTACAAATATAAAGACATTATAACACTCATTAAATAAATGAATTCTTTTAGATTGTGATTCATATTAATTACTTGATATTTCATTAATTTTCTTATTAAAATCATTTGGAAGCTCATTGTCCATCTCCATATACTTCGAGTTCTGGAAAAGGATTTACTATGTAGCTAGCTAGTTTAGACTACATAGCTAAGCTGAATTTTGTTCTTCTCTCCCATCTTGCCCTCCCTCGTACATCTGTGTCCTTTTAGTAGGACATAGCCGCATGTTCTCTACCATTAAAATAGTAGGTAGTTTTGACCCGTTGTGGTCCATGATCCACATTTCTAAGGGGAATCCTTGAACTTATCTTGAATACCCCAACAGTAGCATTTTTAGAATTCCAAATATGCCATAGCTATTGCACATTCCAGGTTAGAAGGAAACTCTCTGTTTTCTTATTCAGCTAGGAAGTCTTATCCCAGGAAGAAGGCAGATTGCATCAAAACCACATGGCATTTGTCCAGGCAAATCCCACTGAGTAATTATAGTTCACATACTGAAGGAGAAGCTGTTCTACATTATCTAAGCCCTTCTACTCATCTTCCTGTCTTTACCTCCGAAGATTCAGTGCTGGCTTGCAGAAGCAGAGCAGTTTTCACATGCTACCAACTTGTTGCAAGAGTCCTCTTGATTTTGTGCCAACATTCATTACAGATACCACCTGAACCTTGCTGAAAACGCATTTGAAAGCAGCCAACCAATGCACCTCTTTCATTAGAAAACTCTTATCAGGAAAGTAGTGAAAAGGGAGTGAATGTCATTAGCCAAATTAATTGATAAATTAGCAGAATTAATGAAACAGAAAAGAAACAGTCTTCAAATGTGGGCAATAGTGCACTGAACAAAATTTTCATAACATATGGCAAACAATGAGTGCTAAAGGGGAAGAAGGAAGGAATAAAAAGGGGAATAATTGACTGCTAAGATTGTAAACTATATTGCTTTTTCAAAGTCTACATTTGCATAGGTATTATAGGCCCAACCTTCAAAATAGGAACATTTCGAAATCAACATTAACTAAACCTTTTGAATATTCTTATTGCATTGATGAAAATGAAGGATTAACTTCTGCCTTAGCGAAAATTCATGAACCCACAAGTATCAGGAACTGCCTTCTGTTAGGCACCAGAGGGAATAAAACTTCCAATTACTCACAGGAATACATTTACTACCTGTACTACCATTTCTCATTGACAGTGCCTGCCTAACTATACAGCACTCCAGATCCAGCTTTCCTACAGTTGACCCCAGAACTGATCCTACCGACTGCAACTGTGCCTAGCACTCAGCAGACCGTGTGGGAAGCTGTGAGGTCTTTGTGGCATTCAGTTCACTCACATCATGTTTCTGCTGTGTCTGCAAGGGTCTCAAAGGATTGGCTGGCAATACTTGTCCCTTTATCCAGGTCTGTACATCACCAGCTGTGCCACAGCTTATTTTTCTAGTCAAACTGAAAAATCTCTCTCCCAAATCCAAGACCTCCATAAATACAAAAACACCTCCATCGTGCTAAACATCGTGCAGTCCAAACTTTCAAAAGGCTGCAGGGAATGGCTGGCTCTTCTAAGCTAGTGCAGCTGATGGTCCAGCATGTTTTCTCCCCTATTTATAACAGGCATATATTGTGAAAGTACCTGTACACCCAGGTAACAGTTCTTTTATGTTTTTTTTTTGGGTTTTGTTTTGTTTACTTTTATTTTTATTTTTTGTTTACTACTCTCCTCTGCTATGACTGTAAATATATTTTATGAGAATGGCAAGTAAAACTGTGCTTGATAAGTCAAGCATTCTGGCTTACAATGTACCCATTTTAGTTTTTTTTTAATCACTTTGAGCAGGAATGGTACACTTGTGATATCTTTTGGGGACATGCTATCATAGCACATACCAGGAGCACCTCCTACAGTGGACGAGTGAAAAGGTTTAGGATTGTGAAATAATGTAATAGAGTTACTTCAATTTCCAGATTTAGAGAAATATAGAGAATTTCACTTGAGTGTGGTTTTGAAGCAATTGCATTATAATAAATACATTCTTATCTATATCTCTGTCCCGGACAATCTCAGTATCTGACTTTCTCTGTTATTTAAAAATGTGTTTGGGTGGCAAAAATAATATGCTAGAAGGGGCTATATCTGATGTAATTGTCAGTCTATTCTCTTCTTTGAGCCATCATATCAATCTCCCAGCCCCCACTCCACATCACCAGCAAAGACTGGGTGAGCTTCCTGGATGCAGGGACCAACCTAAAATACAGACTGCTTTGCTTTTGTTTTTGGCTTGCTGAACTTTATTTTAACATTGCCTTGGGCACATTTGCATCTAACAACATTAGCCTCCCAGAAACATACATTACTACACAATGGAGATTTTCTTCACTTATTTGTTGCTTGGGGCTAACAGACTGAGCTGTTTTGCATTGAATATGTACCTTTTGATCTTGCTTTATGTTCCTCTTGCCATTTTGTTGCTAAAGGATGCTAATTAGGAGAAATCAGTAAGTGAAAAATGTCAAAAAATCTTGAAATATTGAGATTGGACTCTAGCTAGTTCTCACACTGAGTTCTGTGGGCCACAGAAGCCCTGTACAGAACTCAGTTATTAGGGAAGAAATCAGCTTGGGCTCACTTAGAGGAAACCTGTGCTTAATGAACAATATATCTATGACTTCTCAGGTTCTGACATCTCAGGGCACTCTCCTAAGTTCCCATTTTCTTACCCTCTATCACCATTTTTAGTGATTCAGGTGTTACATAGAGGTAGCATGACCTCTCAGAAATGGTGTTTTTGAAATTACCTTTATTGTTAGACAATTTTCCAGTTCATACCTGCAGAATTTTCTTTTTGCACTCAATTCACTACTTCACTGATAAACAGATCAAGGAAATTAAAAACTCTGACTTCCTCAATTTTATAGTCTAAACCAGATTTAATTTTAGTGTGAAACATCATGTGACATAGCACATGGTTTTCCAAACAGGTAATTGTTCACAAAGATTAAGGGTGTCACATTGTATAAGAGCTAAAAGATAAAGTTAAATGGAACAATCTTTTTCTCACATTGATTTGCCTTCTCAAAACAAAGAATATTGCAAAAACTAGGTGGAATGAGAGAAAGTGATACAGAAAATATTAGCAAAATATATGATTTATACACTACTAGGTTATTATATCCTAGTCTTAAGATAGAATAAATAGAATAACTAATACAGTAAAGAAACTAGGTAATCTATCTTTAACTAAAGCTATATGCATTAATATTGCTAAGGCTTAAATATGATAATATATCTTGGAAAGCTATGGTGGCTACTTCCTGTAGTTGGAAGAATATACAAAAGAGTGTATTTATTTTTTTTTAAATACTGTGTTTAAGGGCAACAACCTGTTGAGCTCTGGTTAGTCCTATCAAGTAAACACACAAAACTAATTTTATTCTGAAATTTTGTATTTTTGCTCAACCATTGCAGATTCAGACATCGATATCCAGAATAGTGGGATTGTATCCTATAATAATAGTAAAATATATAAGGCAAAAGTTGCCAATATTAAAAAATGAAAAATAATTCTCTCAAAATAAATGAAGTACCTACTATTGACCAGAAGACTCTAGAGTGCCTCATTTTCACTAGACTTCCAGACAACAAAAGATCTGTGGAAAAAATCCCTCTTGATGTTCCTCTTTATCACCCTTTCTGGTTTTCTTCTTGATTGTATTATTATCTTGAAGGAATAAAATAATTGCTAATTTCACAGGGAAATGAAGTGATGAAAGAAAAGTTTTAAGTGTTGTGTGAGACCAAATTAACCTATTTCACTAGATATGAGCAGTGAGAAAATTGATTATAACATAGTTTCAAACCCTCTATAAATTTGGAGAGTAGCTTATGTTCTTAAGGTGGCTAGTCTTCAGTATGACAGAGTATGGATTAAAAAATGTTCATCTGGATCCTTAAATATGAGTCACTAGAGCCATAGATACCAACAAGGTAATAATATCATGGTCCCTAGTGAAGTCAACCAAACTCAAAGAGGAACACTGAGATATTTTAAACAATTTTTATTTCCATTCTATAACATATTTTCAGAAATTTTTGAGTTATGAAGTTTCCACTGCACTTTTTTAAACATTTTTGCACATATATTGTATCATAGATGTATCATAAAAGTATGTCATCATTTTTCTAGGCAAAGAAAAGTAAAAAATGATAGCATCAAATAAAAAAAAGTTTCATCAAGTCACAATTTCTCCAGTCTCAGAATCACTTGCAATAGCATATTTTTTCCAACTTCAAAGTTATATTAGAAAGAGAATATCCCTAAGAATGCAAGCTGAGAGGTGAAAGATTCTTGGTACATTTATTCATCTATTGAATAAATATTGAGAGACTTTTTGCGTCAGGCATTTTTTTTTTCGCAGGCAATAGAGATGCAAAAGATTGAAAAAATATGGTCTTTGCTCACTCCTAAAATAGCAATGAAAGGAAGAAAAAGAGTTAAAATGCTAGCATAAGCTGAAAACAACTAGGGATCTTGGGGGATGCTTCACAAGAGAGGAAACATATGAGGTGGATTTTGCATAGTAAGCAGGAACTTGTCAACGGATGTGAAAGACATTTTAGGAAAAAAATAAATAAAACACATCCAGAAACAGTGAGATTGGAACCTCAATAGAGTTTAGAGAGAGAATATAATATAATGAGACTAGAAAGGTAAGTTGAACTGATTTGTTTTACAGATCTTCTGGAATTTAAATAGGTAAAAAGACCAAGACCATTTTCACAGGAGGATTATGTGCTTCACTGCATGTACGTTCTGTTCAGTGTAATAGATGACCGGAGTAGGTGTGGAAATGGTACAGTGCTATAGGCCAGTCAGCAGGCTGTGCAGTGATGCTGGTAACAGATGACAAGGCACTGATCAATACTTGTAGAAGTGATGATAGGCTGTAAAGTTTGATTTTAGGAAGAAAAATGTAAAATAATATTTGATTACATAAACAACAACAAGGAAACGGGAATAACTTTGTGGTCAATTTGGTTCACAGATGAATTATAGTTCGATTAACCAAAATGCAGGAATTTATTAGAAGAAAAAAATGGAAGATCGTTTCAGCTCAGGATGTGTTGAATTTGAGGTACCTTCAGACACTTAGATGAAACAACTAAGTATTTTGTTTTATATCCTAGTCAGATGAAGTGTGATTAAAACCCTAATACTGAAGAAATATCATAGAATATGACATAAGTCCAGGAGAAAAGAAAAATACAATCCTGGAGGACAACAATACATAAGGTGAATAAGGAAAGAGGAGACCTATTGTGGAAATTGAGATGTGATTGAAGTTAGGAGGAGAGACAAGAAAATGAAGAAGTGTCTGGTAAATGATACACAAACTTTGAAGAGAATGGTAGTGATACTTAAGTCCAATGGATTTAGCAATTAGCGGATCACCAACATACTTCTAAGAGTGGTCCTGATAGAACCTGATGAAGGTGACATCCATGAAGCAGAGTATACATTATTAGTTAGTCAATATAAATCATGCTGCTAGGCAGGTCAGATTCCTAAGAACATATTGAAATTTGAATAGAGTTCCTGGTGCCATGTCAGGAGATCTTGACCTTACATGTTGATAATTAATCCAGAAGAAATGGAGGAATAATTTCACAACAATCCCTTATTAATCACCTGTTATATTCAGCTCTTTCTCTCATTTTCCCTGTCTCTTCACTTAATTTCCGTGTTTTGGGAGTCACCGTGAGGGATGATGCCTCTGTATAATACAGTTTCAAAGCTAGATTGCCCTAGAGACAGACAGTCAAAAGGTGGACTATGAATCCTCTTAGGCTGAAAAGGCTTTTGAGTCACAGGGATCCTCTTAGGACTCATACCTTGAACTTTGCCTTAAGCATTCACTGTTCTCTCTTGAACTCAGACTGGCTGTGATGTTTCACAGTTAACTTACATGGGGCTGTAGCATTAACCAGGAGCAAAGGCCTTTGACCTTGTCTCTCACTCTCTCAAACCACATACCAGTTCCCTCTCTTTACCCCCATCATCCTATCAGGGTCAGGGCTTAATATAGGTGTGGATTATAGGCACTTCTGTCATTCAACAGTTTAAGTAGCCTGATAACCCAAAAGGTCTCCTAGTGGGGCTTTCATTCAAACTCACTAGCCCTTGCTTTGACTCCAATTCTTTAAGTAACTTGTAAAGTTCTTTTTGACCATCTAGCTCCAACTCCCAATCATGACCTAATTATTGATTGATTCAAGAATGACAAACTTTCATCCTTTGGATGAAAATGCTTTGAAAAAAATATAAAATTTTGAAGATAGGAAATATAGGATGTGAGGTGGAGTGGAAATTATGTGTTGGAAGATCAAACATGGAAGTCAGAAAAATCCTTATGATTATAATTCTCCATGTGTGCTGTGTCTTTGTGATTTATAAGCAATCATCAGTGATCTATCAGCTGCTTGTCATCTGGGGGAGGGGAACACTGTATTTCCTTCACCTATGATGGATCTGTTTGATAATATCTCCTTCTATTACAGTTGCTGGAGTCCCCTATTTCACACTTGTAGCCACATAATGCATTTTAAAAAGTGAAGACTTCTTTTGCTCTTTCTGTTTATCTGGCTTTACCATTGTCTTTTATCCGTACCTCGACCTGTGAAGGTAAACTGGACTTGAGAACTCTTTTCTAATGGCAGTATCATTACTCATTCATTTGCTTAAATACTTACTATGTGCTCACTGTGTAATGGCATGCATGCTGCTTCTGTGGATTGTCCTATCTTAGAGGATACAATTTGATCTGAATTATATCTAAATGCATGTAATGAAATGATTAGTCATATTGTAATGTAGTTCTACTCCAAAGATAATATTTGCATAATGCTGTATATGATAAAACTATAAAGTAAGGGGCTAGGTTTTTCAAGTGAGACTATGGAAAACAGTCTTCTGACTTTATGGCCATGCTTATACATCAGAATGCTCAACCTAAGTGCTTTATAATTTATTGCGAGCACTTTTATTTCTCCTTGCTGCTGGGCTGAGATAAAGCATAAACACTACATGGTACAGACCGCATTTTTTTCCTTCTATAACTTAGCATACTTTTAATATTTACTTTTTAATGACTCAGAAGGTAACAGAATTTTCTTCAAATAGCTGTGGAATTGTTTTTGATTGCATAGTGAGTGAATATTTTAACTATATATCAGAGTCAGGATTCCAAGACTAATTTTACTCTTTCAAAGATGCAATTAAAGGCAGCATTTTTTCCCCTTCTGTATGAAAGAATTTTTCACAGAGAATGGAGACTCATAGGGAGAATCCAAACAAAAGCAAGAATTAAATTACTATTCATCTTCTCTCAACTATAAGGGGAATAACAAAGAGAACCTGTAGTTCAATGGAGAGGAAGGGTCTGGAGATCATTGCAGCTTCACTAAGAGTATAAATTTCCACTTACCAGGAAGGAATAGGTAGGCCTGTTCCTTCAACCTGAGGGTCCACAAAACTTAAAAAGCATAGAGTAAACCTCATCCAATCTGGGTTTAGAATCACAATTCTGCCAGCAGATCTCTGCAGATCATGAAGCACAACATAGACCAGCTGTTGACCTTCATTCAGACTGTCCTTGAGAGACAGCCATTTGTGGGCTCTGCATTTTATGTAACCAACTGGATCTGATGTCAGCTATGAAGCATTTAAACCCTTATCTTTCTATTCACAGGTATCTAAGCACCCTTTTGAAGATGTTCTAGAATGAAATTAGAGCCTCAGTTTATACTGCCATACTATAACCCGGCTATCTCATACTGTTTTCAAGTTAATCTTATCGGGCTTTATGGGAGAGCAATCAAATGCAAAAACACCCAGACCCCTAAAAGACTTTCTTGGATATTTCTATTAATAAACAAAAGTAGGATTCAGGCATAGTATTTGGAGGTAGCTAGATTTTGCTTAAATTGTAATTTCTACAAAATAAATGTCTAAGTTTCAAAATAAAGAGGAATGTGGGAAGAAAAAAGATTGTTAGGCTCTTCCAAGGTTCGCTGAATAATCTAAATATGTTAGCCTATTCAATAATCATGACTAGCTAAAAAAAAAACTAGTTATTTCTGTGCTGCAAAAGAAAAACACTGAATCTCTTCAATGATATCAGATATATTTGGGTCAGGTACAACTCTGTTTAAAATTAACCCACATATTATGCAATCATTTAACTCTCCAACCTGGAGTGTTAAAATAAAAATCCATGCTATGTCAAAATAAAAATCCATGCTCTATTCTTTTACAGTCTTCTAATATCACAATGTGATATTTCTGGACATTTCATGATAATAAAACATGTGAACATTAGATATCATTATTATAGGCATATCAGATTTTGCAGGTTTAATTTAAGCCTATCACAATAAAGGAACTCACGTGAATTTTTTGGTTTCCTATTTCATGTAAGCAATTTTTACGCTATATTAGTAGTTCATTAAGTGTGTAATAGCATTATGTCTAAAAAAGTAAATATCTTAATTTTAAAATATTTTATTCCTCAAAATATAAAAGTAAAGGGGCTGGAGCAGTGGCTCAGTGGTTACGGTGCTTGCCTGGCATATGCCAGGGCATGAGTTCAAACCCTAGCACCACATACACAATAAAGCGTCAGAGCAATGAAAGCCACATGAAAAACTAAGTAAAATTGATTCTCTCTTTCTCTTTTGTCTCTCTCTGTCCCTCTCTCTTAAAAAAAATATATGTGTGTGTGTGTGTATATATATATATATATATATATAGAGAGAGAGAGAGAGAGAGAGAGAGAGAGTAAGGCTGGGAGAAAGGAAGTAAGGAAGTGAGGGAACTGAAACTGTCTTGCAGAAAAGACTGTTGGGGTTCCTGAGGGTCAGCAGTGAATCCCCAAGTTGTGTTTTATTTCTGAGTCTAATCATAGAACATGGTAATGATGTGGAGATGATCCAAAATGATTGATAACTCAAAATGCTTTAAATTTGGTATTTAACTAACTTGGTATTTTTAAAATGTGTTTGCGTAGTTTTTGGAATTCATTATACTTAAAATAATGTTGTAAAGCCACAGAGAGGACTTCTAACTCAGAATTTGAGTCTGGGATATTTTCATGATGGTTTATTCCATCCTCTGCTTAGAAATTTTCCTGATTCCACACTTTAATGCTGGCAATATATAGCATCACTTCCCAGACCAATTATCTTTCCCTCTAGAATGAGATGATTGTATGATAGTTTTGCTGAATCACTAAGGGTTTTATTTGTAGGACTGACATTTCAAAGCAAACATTATAAAAATAAAGAGCTAACATATTCTTGAAGACTTCCTTCCCATCTACATCTCAGATCTTCCACATTTTAGAAAAGAGGGAGATTCGCAAATGTGAAAAAAATAAAGCTTAATTAAAAAATATTTCCCTATGAATAAAAAAAGTTAATATTTTTTTAAAAATCCAGTTATCCACAATGGAACTGATTTTCCTTTACCTGCCATGTGTGTTACTGGTCCATTTTTGTACAAGGAGTAAAATAAAACATGAAGGTTAAATGATCTCTCAGGCATCAAATTAGGAACCAAGCAATTTATAACTTCCGATTCACTATCAACACTATGAAAGATTATATCATCATAATTATGATGCTAAAATTAAGCAACAAAAGGGGTATGATTCATTCATTAATTAACTTATGTTTAGTACATTTCATTCTAATTGACACATAGTAAATGTACAAATTTATGAGGTATAGCAAGAGATTTCAAAACACATATACAACATATTATGGACCAGATCAGAGTTACTGGCAACTCTCTCACCTTAATCATATATAATTGTGTGTGTGTGTGTGTGTTAGAAATATTTAAAATTTGATAAGTTATTTTTACATATTCAAATAGAATATTAATTTAGAACCAAAGCATCTCTAGGCTTCCATGTCTTTGTCATGAATCTGACTTACAGTTCGTAGACTTTTCTGGGGGCAAGTAAATGTTTCCATATAGCAAGAAGCATATACTTATGAAAAATGCCCTTGCATGGTAGCTGTTTGTCCTGTGACTCTGGATATTTACATCAAGAGATTAAGACATGACTTGGTTTTTCAACCTTGACCCTGTCAATGTTTTGTGTAGGATATGCTGTTGTTTTTATCTCCACAAAAAGGACACAGTGAGCTGTTTGGCTACATCCCTGACCTCTATCCATTAATACCAGTAGCAACACCTCCCTCCTCAGTTGGGACAAGCGACAAATGCCTGCAGACCTTATTAATGTCATGTGGGACCAAGAACTGCATCCACATAGGAACCACTAATCTGTCTGTCCTTTCTTAAGAAACAAATAAATCTCTTTTACCCATCCAGTTACAAACCCTGAGGCCCTATAATGTAAAAGAAGGAGTGTAGCTAACTGGAGAGAGATTATGTAAAATGAATTTGTTGTTTGTCAATCAATAAATATCAGATTCTACTCTGGAGAAATAGAGAATATTTGTACAAAACTAAGTCTGGATAAACACTAATGCTAAGTTAGTATATTTTCAGCCAATAATGCTTGTTAAATGTGAAGAGGTGTCTAGTAGCAATTGGACAGGCTCAATATCTAGCAGACATGTATCACTTTCTTTATGGCCCCTGTTGGTGAATATACTATTAAGTCACCTCTTAGTAAAAATTGAACTTAGCATTTCTTTTTGCCCACCAATTATATTCATCATTTCAGAAGAATGATCCCCAGCATTCTGCAGTGTGAGTAGAACTGACAGTGTACCTGTTTATACAAGTCTGCATAATATACTTAGTGGAAAGTATTTGCAGAGATCCAGCACTTAAGATCTTTATACGTGCATTGATTTTTTTATGACACTTTTATGGAATCAGATATACTGAACAGAGAAGTTAATTTTTTTACTCGCCTTTCTTATTAGATTTTAAGCCTGATTTTTTAAATGTAGTTTTATAGTTAAGCTAGGTAATCCACTTGCCATTTGAGGGTTCATGGTTAAAGTGGGAAACCTATGCACACTTACTTAGCTATTTATACTTGTGTTCATGGTTTCTCACATGTAGAATAATTAGGGATAGTCTTTATTTGTAATGACAATGAACACATTTATTTCACTTTAATTTTCACTTCAATACTATATTTTATAATTCCCTTAAAATTTGCTTTGGATCAGATAATTTTAATGATTTATTAAGAAATGTTAAAATAGTCAGACATTGTGGTACATGCCTATAATCCCAGTAACTTGGGAGGCTGAGGCAGGAGGATAATCAAAACCAACTTCAGCAACTTAGAGAAGCCCTGAGCAACTTAGTGAGACCTTGTCTCAAACTAAAATATTAAAAGGGTTGTGGATGTGGCTTAGTGGTTAAGTGCCCCTGGGTTCAATCCCTGGTACAAAAAAATGTTAAAATATTTATCAGTTTATTCTTTACCTGTTATATAACTGGTGAAAATATGATGGATGATCTAATAGCAATTGCTAAATTCAGTTTAGTTATTCCACATTTCAGCAAGTATTTATTGCACAGATGATGTTTAGGCTGCTCTTCAGTGAGGACTCCATTGATAAATTATAAAAAGATAACTATCTTTAATAAACTTATGAATAAAGATGAATAGAAATAACCAGTGTCATGCCTAGTATTATAAAATAATGAAAAGGAACCAAGCAAATAGAGGGTATGTAAAACTTCCTGTAGAGAATGCTCTACATCCTTAGCTGCCTACAAGACATCCCACCCAAATCAAAACTAGATTAAGATTTCACATCACTCCAGTCAGACTGGCAAAGTTGAAGAATACAAACAATAACAAATGGTGGAGGGGAGACAGGAACACTAGCACACTGTTGGTGTAATTGCAGACTGGTCCAGCTGCTCTGGAATGTAGTATGGAGACTCCTCAAAAAATTAGGCTTTGATCCACCATATGACCCAGTTATCTCTCTTCTGGGTATGTTTCCAGAAGAGTTAGAATCAGCACATTACAGGGATACAGTAAAATCAGTGTTCATAGCTGCTCAATTTACAACAGCTAAATTATAGACTCAGCCCAGATGCCCCTCATTGGATGAATGGATCCAAAAGCTCTGGTATATATATAATGAAATTCTACTCAGCTATTAGAAACAATGATATTGCAGCCTTTGAAGGTAAATGGATGACAATGGAAGAACTCATGCTGAGTGAAGTGAGCCAAACCCGAAGAGTCAAGGGCTGAATGTTTTCCCTCATTTGTGGAGACTGGAGCTAAACCCAGTGTTGGGAGAATGGTAATCAAACTCATGTAATAGACACACCAAAAGCATACCAACACCTAATCTATGGGAACAAGAGACATGTAGGTGGAGGAGGGAGGAAGTGAGAGGTAGGAAGGATAGGGAGGGATCTAGGGAGACAATCCACAATGTAACCTACATATGTATCAACCCCTTGAGAAGTCAAATGATACTTATAACATCATTTAATTCTGGAAAACTTATAGTTTATAACTCTTATAGGGATGTAATATAAAAGAATCAAGAGACAGAGGAGTGGACATTGTGGGGGAAACTATGATTTAAGACCAAATACATATCATAATGTCACTTCATATGCATTGAAGATTCATTGACAACTCAGCACTTTAAAATTTTTTTTAAAAAATTTCAAAGAAGGAAAAATAGTGAAAAGTGAATTGTAAGAAAAATTTAATATGTCAATATTTATGAGAAACAGTTTCAAGATGCTGCATAAGATATTTGAATAAGCTCTACTGTCTGCCTTTACAAAAATGTGAATGTTTAATCCTATTGTCAGTTATATCTAAAAATATCAAGGGGTGATAGGAAAGGAGGAGAAGGAAAAATGTTGGATCTGAGTTAAAGCAAGGTACACTCCAAGCATTTGTAAGTATGTCATTGTATATACTATAGTCATGTATATAAAAAGTGTTCTTCATAGGTGTAAGAATTATGTCACTGTACTTGAATATTTTAGGAAAAATATAAGACCAAGAAAGAGAGGCAAGGGATCTGGGGAATGGGAGGAGGGGAGTAGGGAGGTCTGGGGGGGTATTGACCAAATTGTTTTGTTGTATTGTGTGCATCCATGAACATTTGACAATAAATCCCATCGTTATGTACAACTATAATGCATCAATAAAAAATAAGGGGAAAAAAAGAAATCCCACCCAAAGTGAAAGGACATCTCTGACCCTTTCTATGCGGCTCAAATACCCACTCTAGAAGGGTGTAGGTCTTTCTAAATTTGGGGAATAAGTTGGAATCATGAGCTCCTTGAGCAAAAACATTCTATTAAATCACAAAAAGAATAACATCAATAGATTTTTTTTTTTTTTTAGACAGGGTCTCACAGTCTCACTCAGTTGCTGAGGCTGGCTTTAAATTTGTGATTCTGCTCCCTGCCTACAGAGCCACTGGGATTACAGGCATAATCTCACCCAGGTATAACATACTGTAGCAGGCTATGCCAACAGATATTTAAAATACTTTTCTTTACACTTTTCCTGCTTTAGCACAGGCTGATTGGGGAGATAAAATTATTAGGTGTACAATTCTGAACTACACTGTACAATTTCAGAGCAGCATTCTAGGTGGCTGATATTTCATCATTATCATATACAACGGCATGGTCCTTGAGTTCTCATGTATTTTGTGGGCCTCCCTAACATGTGGAAGTGAACTTACTTCCTTGATGCAATCCCATGATACTTTCTGTTGAGTCAGTGAGTGCAGGGAGCCCAGGTGTGCATCTAGATCAGCCATTCTCATTTCCCTACAGTCGGGTGATTTGTATTAACCCTGTGTGAACACTAATTTTGATTTAATGAAAAACACAGATTCCTACAAATTGAGACTACTGTTTTGGTTTTTACCAGCTTTCTATTTTGGACTAAATACTTTTTTATGGTTTAGAAAGTTACCACCTTAAATCAGATTTTAAAATGTAAAGCTATTAATAGAACACTTCTGAAATCACATTATTCTTTTTCTTATTGTTCCCTGAGAAAGTTTTAGTCACAGTTTGAAGGGATTTATTTTGTAGTTGATAGGGTCAATATATTTTACTTTGGAAATTTTAACCACATGAAAAGAATCCTTCAAGATCTAAAATAATTTTTTATGCATTATGTTGAGTTCTGGTGCTTGGAGTTTAGCTAAATACTAATCAACAAAAAGTGTGTATTTATTCCAATATGCCTTTCGCTCATTTGTAAGTTAAAGATAAACTTAAAAACTAAATAAGGAATGGGATAGCTGGGTCGAATGGCAGAACCATTCCTAGTTTTTTGAGAAATCTCCAATTGCTTTCCAGAGTGGTTGCACCAATTTGCATTCCCACCAAGAATGTATAAGTGTTCCCTTTTCCCCACATCCCTGCCAACATTTCACCATTTGCCCCAGTTTTCCCATTCCTCGGTATATATCCAAAGGACCTAAAAGCAGCATACTACAATGATGCAGCCACATCAATGTTCATAGCAGCTCAATTCACAATCGCTAAGCTATGGAACTAACCAAGGCACCCTTAAACTGATGAATGGATAAATAAATTGTAGTATATACATACAATGGAGTAGTACTCAGCCATAAGGAAGAATGACTTTATGTCATTTGCTGGAAAATGGATGAAACTGGAAGATACCATGGTAAGTGAAATAATCCAGTCTCAAAAACCAAAGGTTGAATGCTTTCTCTGATATGAGGAAGCTAACCTGAAGTAAAGAAAAGAACAAAGGAATAATCAAAGGGGAAGGAAATGGAGGAAGGAGGAATGAAATAGTGAAAGCTAATGGAAGGAATCAGACTTGCTCATGTTCATATCTAAACACATCATAGTAAATCTCATCAATGAGTCACTAAAAGAATGCTATTTAGTAAATAACAGAAAGAACAGTAGAGGGAAGAGAGGAGAGGTTTTGGGGGGATGCTGAGGACTGAATTAGAATAAGTTATGCTGCATGCTTTTATAAAACAGCTAATGTTTATCCTATGATCAAATACATCTAAAAACAACAGGGGGTGGGAGGAAGGGAGGAGAAGCAGAAATGCTGGAGCTGAATTAAAACAAGGTACACTCCAAGCTTTTGTAAGTATATCATTATAGATACTATCTTCATATATATAAAAAATCTTCATAGGTATAAGAATTATGTCACTATACTGAGGTATATTAGAATAAATATATACCCCAGAAACGGGGGCATGGACCGGGGATGGGAGGAGGGAGGTGAGGGAGTGCTGGGGAGAGATGTTGGCCAAATTATATAATTGTATTGTGTGCATCTATAAATATGTGACAACAAATCCCCTCATTATGTATAACTATAATGCACCAATCAAAAAGAATAAAATCATTTATTCTGTAAAAAAAAGCTAAGTAAGGATAGAAGGCAAAGTAAAAATAAGGTGTTTTGTAGATGATCCTGACAAAAAATCAACGTGATGCGTTGTTTCAGTAGATGCATTTTTATGGGTCTGACAATTTTTCTGAAATAGTCAATTACTTTTTTAGGTAAGATAGATCTGCACATTCTCAGAGAATAGTTTGGAATAATGATCTGTGTGATTTAAACTTTTCCAAGGCTAAAAATTGCTAAAATGTCAAAGGAAACTAAAGGCCTGACTTTGAAACTCTACCTTGTACTGATAAGGAAACTCACCCAATATATTTGTGGATGCTGGAGAGTAGGGTCTGAGACGGGACTGTGGAATATAGGTAACCCTGCATTTTGAGTCTGTACATGGGACTCTGTTAGTTCACATCCTAGGCATTTACCATATGCCTATGTTATTCCAGATTAGTTTTTGCAGATATTCAGGTGAATAACACCAAATATCTGTGTTTAGTTTATAGACTACAATTGTGTAAAATATTTAAGTTATTTTTAAAGGAGCATATCAAGGCCATATTCTGGGCTTAGGACATTCGGGGTAAGTCTGTGACGTAGCAAGTCTGGTCGTTGCTGTATTAAGCTGTGCAGGTGAGAAAGCACAAAGGGATACATGCTAGCAGATTTAAAATAGATTTCCACAGGTAAATTTTTAACCTTCTTAGTACAAAAGAAAAGCATCATAAGTTTACATTCCACAATTTCATTAATGGTATAGAAGACAGCAAGCTATCTATTGATTAAGTCATAAGTGCCTTTAAGTTGAGCAGTGCTGGGAATACCACCAAGGTCAGAGAAGTGGTATCTCAAAAAAGTAGAAGAGAAAAGGTAAAAATCAAGTCTGGAAGAAAGCAACAAGCATCTGCAAAGTGAGTTCTCCGCTTCTCCTTGGAGCTCTAATGCATACAATTATTCATAATAATATCTGCATGCCAAAGAAACACATTCTGGGAAGTAGAGATACTAAATTATACCTAAATCTTGCAATAAGTAAAGCAGTGAAGACCTGTATATGTTGACACCAAACTTAATTCAAATTCTCACTTTAAATAAAACAAGATTCACCTTAAAATAGTGGGAGAAGGTGGTCTTGTACCATAGATGAGGTATGCAATAGGATAGTTCTCCAGATCAGAAACACAAATTGGCTTCTATTCTACTGTGGTGAGCCTGTGGCTTATGCACCAGTTTCCTTTCTATGCACAGCTATGGAGCCTACATGCCTAGCTATTTTGACCTGAGAGAAAACCTGGATGTGACTCGGTTTAGAAAATATAGGGGATCATGGTGTTTTCATTGTTCTGCTGTGGCACTACAGGCTCTTTCTGTCCATCCCCTCACACCTCAGAGTGTGGAGCAGCTGGCTCTGCAGCTGTGAACAGTATCTGGAACCATCTTCCTATGGGGCAGTCATAAATCTTGCCAAGGGGTACAGACAGAGGCATATTTTTTCTTTCTTCATTTCTTTTATTTATTTATTGTTTGTTTGATTTTGTCCATTGCCAGATTTTCTGCTGGAAAATTGAAAAACTGCATTCACAGTGAAGTATTTATTCTTTGTCTGCTAACCTATGTTCTTTGCCTTCTTCTTTAAAGTTTCAGAAAGGGATTATTATAGTTCGCTAAAAAAATCATTTAGACAAGCATTTATCCTTCATCTCCTTTAGAATATGACCTACAAAATTGATTTCTTCATATCCCATGGAAAACAGCATCATTCAATATGACCAGAAATGCTGGGAGCAAAGTACCTTGTTGTTAGACAACCTTCTGCTCTCAACAGCTGGAACCAGACTTGAGCCAGATGATGTTAGCTTTGATTTCCTCAACACAACATGTCTCCCCTTATCCTTGCACTTGCTCAAGCATTTCTCATTCCTGGGAGTGGGCATTGAAAACTCCAAAGTTTAAGAAGTGAACTTTGAAATCTAGTCTAATTCCTGTAGCAGTAAAACATGACTTGACCCTACTATCATGCAAGACTCTAGGAAATACTTCGGAAAAAAATACAGTTTGAGATGGAGTAAAAGTGACACCATATCAATTGTATAATGTTCCAAACTACATAAGCAAATGGATTTCCCTGTGAATGAGTAACCTTTTCCTAAACATGTAGAAGATAATCCAGTGGAAAGTTAATAATGTAATATTATTAGCCCAAATTACTAATACTCAGATTATTTAAGTTGAACTGAATCTAATATAATGACAATTGTCCATTGGATGGTCATTAGATCTTAAGGAAATAGTGAAGATGCTAGGATCCTAAGAATTGTCATAGCAATGATTCATTATGCAATCATTATTTCTCCTGATTGATCTTGTTGTGTCCAATCATGCAGAGAATGAAAGCAAGTACTGCTATGGTTAGGCCACTAACATTATTACTCTACTCCATCAGATGTTTTGTAGAAGACAAGAACTCAAAGGTGGCCTGGTTGAACCGTTCTGGCATCATTTTCGCTGGACATGACAAGTGGTCTCTGGATCCCCGGGTTGAGCTGGAGAGACGCCACTCTCTGGAATACAGCCTTCGCATCCAAAAGGTGGATGTCTATGATGAGGGTTCCTACACATGCTCGGTCCAGACACAGCATGAACCCAAGACCTCCCAAGTTTACTTGATCGTGCAAGGTAAGAAAAAGGTGGAATACATGGGTGGTAAGGGAGAGATGTAGTTGGAGAATAATCATGACATATAAAATATTTACCAAATCCTTTCTTAAAAAGAACTTCAAAACACAGTATTGCACTTAAACATCTATTTTGCATTCTAGAAAATAGGTTACAATGAGAAGGTTAAGGAGAATAGAGAGAATACTTGTGCCACTGTGTGCTAGTACTTTGACAAGGTTTTCTCCTAGTCTTGAGTATGAAAACACACAGCAAAAGTCCAGCTCTTGAAAGAAGGCAAAACAGAGATACAAAGAACACACAGAGTGCTTATAACCACAAGAAGTTCATTTTAACACCCTACTAGTTACCAATGCTTCTCCAAACTTAAGACATTTCGATTTTGTTTGTCCTTGCCTTAAAGATTATCATTAATTATTTGTTTTTCCAAAAATTTTTAGAAACATTAAATTTCCTAGGGACCTGAATATCTTCTCAGCTGCCCAGCTTTGTGGTTTGTATTCTTATTAAATAACAAGTTACTTGTAAGCAAGTCCAGTGACGAGGAACTGCAAAGTCACTGGGGACAATTTGCTTTGAGACTACAGTATCCAAAGGCACATCTCAATCATGGTTTTACAGATGCAAACCCTAAATGGCATACACATACTCCTGAACTATAGCTCCCTTGAGTCCCTTTCCACATAATTGCAGAATGGAAACAAAGCTGATCAAATGCACAATGTTATTGCAAGCAGCGTCAAACGACAAGCAGTTGCAATCCATCTATCAGGAAAGTTCTCAATACTACCAAATATTAGGACTGTGTTCATGTATTCTTGATTTACAATTTAATGTAAGTTTAATGCAAATTAGGCATGGCCCTAGGGTTCCTGTCAGGATTCCAATGCAGTCAATGGTGTGGCAAAGTTTGACTGTAGCTTCTGTTAATGTGTTATGGAATTGATAATTTCTGGGTTTAAATTATTGCTCTTCCAGATCCTCTGATTAATAGATTGAAACTGGAACAAAATACATCAGAGACTGGCATATTTGGGGGTGGTTTAGTCATGTGACCTCTATCTTGGTCCATTTGGAATGGATGACAACTTCTTTTTATTGCTTGTGAAAGGTGTGTCTACTGGTTTGCAAAGTTCCAATCACAATCATAGCATAGTATATTTCCCTTGTACTTTAGTGGAGAGTGCTTGAGCTCTGTAACAAGAAAGACTAGGGTGTAGATGTTTGGTGACACATTTAATAAAATAATGTAACTCAACTATGTAATTATATCAAAAGGTTAATTTATCAGCTCCCTCAGAATATATACAGGTAAACATACACATATATGCACACACACACACACACACACACACACTCCCCTACCTCAAAAGGAGAACTTTTTTACCTGAGTTAGTGGCAGAGGGAAAAATAGTAACTACTTTTCTTAAGGCTTTTCAGAATGAGTTTTATCTCTTGACCAGTTATTAAGATTATTTAGTGATTTTTCTCCTTTGATTTTTAGTTATTTCATTCATACATTTATTTGTAATAGATTATACTTGAAAAATCCAACTTGGTTGTGGGATTTTTATGCAATTTTAGTATATTTTCGGATTTTATTGTCATTAGGAAGACCAGGGACCACAATCAATATTTTGTATTGTCCTATATTAATAAAAGTGAATAATCTAATATATTCCCTGGTGAGGAAAAGATGAGAAAAGAGACCATTAAGCTTTAGTTCCTTTCTCAAGGTCACACAGAGAACGCGGGGAGTATTTGAGGGCCAAGCAGACTTGGAATTAAATCTGAAGCACTTTCTACTAGAACAAAATCTTTTGCTATGATTTTAAGAACTACTTTAAGGATTTATAGTTTTTTTTTTTTAAGAGAGAAGGACAGTGAAAGAGAAAGAGAGACAGAGAGAATCAATGTTTTATTGAGTTATTCACATGGCTTTCAATGCTCTGACACTTAGATGTATACATAGGTGCTGGAGTTTGAACCCATATGCTTGCCGGGCAAGCACCATAACTGCCAAGCCACCGCTCTGGCCCAGCATTTATAGTTTTTAACACGATTTTATTCTTCATTGTAGTTTTACATATTGAAGTGGTTTATTGTTACATTTCTATACATGCACACAAGTATAATGCTTTATATATAAGTCTGAGCTGATACAATGATTTATATATAAATCTGAGCTGATACCCACAGTCCTTTATTTTTTTCTTATTCATTAGAGTACTTTTAAGCTACAAACATGACCATCCCAAGAGGATTAGAACCAGAACTCAGATCATATTGCACATAACTTCATATCATGGTAGTGCAAGTGAAAATAAAGATAACTTAATATTAAGGAACGGCCAAGAGTTAAAAATTGTCAAGTGCTGATTATTGTCTTGTTTAATTATCATATTACTATTAAGTAGTTATTAATAATTCTATGTGTATATTAAAATTTTTATACACATATATATGCAAAAAGTTAAATTTTTAAATTTTATTTATTTATTTTAACTTTGTTCAAGATATTCTTACATTTAGGAGGGAATCATTATCATACAATCATGAACAAATTCATAATGCCAGAGCAAGCCAAGGCTGATGCCATTCCATGATGTTCCCCCTTTGGGTTCCCCCAGATCCCATGTTTCCTCTTACTCTACCCATGTTAGTTGGGCTTCTCATGGAAGTCGAAGATTCCCCACTGGCTTGATACACCTATACTCCCTCCAGCAGCCTCGATACCCCTCCTATCCCTTCCCTCACCTCCCTGCCACCTTCCCTTCATCCCCCAGCATCATAGGCAAGGTTCCCCCTGCTAGGGTAAGAAATTCACCCATGTTGAGGTTATTATTAGCTTAGCCAACTATCAGTCTGTTTCCAATTGTATTCTAGCATCCAATTATGAGAGAAAACACTTGGCCCTTGAGTCTCTGAGTTTGGGATATTTCACTCAGCATACTTTTTTCCATCTCTACCCATTTGGCTGCAAATGTCACAATATCGTCCTAATAGTGGAGTAGAATTCCACTGTATATATGTACCACAGTTTTTGAATCCACTCATCCAGTGAGGGGCATGTGGGTTGGTTCCATAGTCTAGCTATAGTAAATTGAGCTGCTAAAAACATTGATGAAGCTGTATCTCTGTAATATGCCGAATCTAGCTCTTTTGGGAAAATACTTAGAAGTGGGCTAGCTGGGTCATAAGGTGATTCCAGCCCCAGTTTTTTGTGGAGACTCCACACTGCTTTTCATTTTTTTTAAAAAAGAGAAGGAGAGAGAGAGAGAGAATCAATTTTTATTAAGTTTTTCACATGGCTTTTGTTGCTCTGATACTTAGTTGTGTACATGGGTGCAGGGTTTGAACCCATGCACTTGCACATGCCGGGCAAGCGCCATAACCTCGGAGCCACCGCTCCAGCCCCTCCACACTGCTTTTCAGAGTGGCTGTACCAGTTTGCAGTCCCATCAACAATGTGATAATGTTCCTCTCTTCCCACAGCCCCTCCAACATCTGTCATTGTTCATTTTTGCTACTCTGACAGGAATGAGGTGAAATCTCAGTGAAGTTTTGATTTGCATTTCTCTGATTGCTGAGTACGTAGAGCATTTTCTCATCTGTTTATGGGCTTTTTGGACTTTCTCCATTGAGAAGTTTCTATTTAGCTCACTAGCCCATTTATTGATTGGATTATTTGTGGTTTTGGTGTTCAGTTTTTTTGAGTTCTTTGTATACTATGGATATTAGCCCTTTGACTGAGGTGTAGCAGGCAAAGATTTTCTCCCATTCTGTAGGTTCTCACTTGACTATCTTGACTAATTCTTTAGCTGTGCAGAAGCTTTTTAATTTAATGGCATCCCTTTCATTTATCCGTGGCTTTAATGCCTGTGCTATGGGAGTCTTCTTAAGTAAGGCATTGCTTACCCCTATGTCACGTAGTGTTAATCCTACTTTTTTTTTCCCTAAGCAATTGTAAAGTTGCTGATTTAATTTCCAGATCTTTGAACCATTTTGATTTGATTTTTGTGCAGGGTGAGAGGTAAGGATCCAATTTCAGTTGTTTGCATATGGCTGTCCAATTTATCCAGCATCATTTGTTCAACAGGCTGTCCTTCTTCCAAGCTATGCTTTTGCCCCTTTTGTCAAACATCAGATGGTTAGATTTGGGGGTTCATCTCAGTATCTTCTATTCTGTTCCATTGGTCTTCAGTTCTGTTTTGATACCAATACCATGCTGTTTTTGTTACTGTAGCCCTATAGCATAATTTCAAGGCAGGAATTGTGACACCTTCTGCTTCCTCTTTCTTGCTTAGTAATTTTTTGGCTATTCTGGGTCTTCTGTTATTCCATAAGAATACACATGTATTCAGAACGTTAAAATTTATAGACATAAAAAAGCCACCCAAAGCCCCTTCTTGGCCTAGGACAGAGTTTTACACTCATATCTGTCTGATTCAAGACAGTATATTTTCTTTTTTAACCATATTGTCTTGAACGAATCAATGAGCAGCAAAGTCTATCTTTAAAGGGGAATGAAAAAAGTGTTCTCTTTACGGAGCCTGAGTCATTGATAGGGACCTTTTGGACAATTGTATAGATGTTGGCATGTAACTGCTAGCTGCCACTTCCTGTTAGGCTATTCTGCTTTGAGGTTGTCAGAGGACCCATCCATTCATGCCATTTATTCCCACTGATTCCTACTTTGTGAGTCAACTATTTATGCATTTTACCTAAGATTCTGCTTCTAGGTATGGCTGATATCACTCTTTTTTCCCAGATCCCAGCCCCTTCCTTCAGACTCTAAGAGCCTTTTAAAATCTTCAAGCCCATCCTTGATCACCTCCATGGTTTCTGCAAATCCGATGTAATTAGAAATTCAACAAATACTATATTATTTTGCTTTACTCAGTGATGACACCCTTAACTCAAAGGAGCTCTGACATATCAATCGCTACAGAACCATGGCTCTGCAGTTACACTGCTCGATTCAAATATGTTTTGTTTTATGCTATATTTGTAAAAGTTGGGTAAATAACTTTATTTTTAAAGCTCAGTTTTGCCACATGTGAAGTAGAGATAAAAATTAAGAATTTTAAATCCTAAATTTATTGTAAGTATCAAAATAGATGATCACCTAGCCTGATGACTGGAGAGTACATGCTCTCACCCAATAGATGATGATGATGATGGCGATGAAGGAAAACATCACCATGCTCTTGCTCCAGTATTTTTGTAAGGCTCACTTTTGGGTTGGGGTGCAGCCCAGAGTCTAGCAGCTGTTTTGAAACTATTCTGGTTGGAGTGGGCTCATTTTTTTTTTGTTTTGTTTGTTTTATTTTCAGGGTAAGGCTCACTCTTACCTATATTTTTCAGCTTTAGTTTATTTCTTTGGAACTCCAGAAGGCTTCTTAGGCAAGCATCACTTTAAAATTCTTACTTATATATTTTTAAGGATGTTTGAGTCAAAAATGAATTTTGTATCAAAAGCATTTAGTGTTCAATTTTAGATTGGTGGGGACTCCACAGAATTGCTGATTCAGTAGATCTGGGTAGTGTCTGAGAATTTCCATTTGTAACAACTTTACAGGTGATGTTGATACTGCTGATAAATGGACCACACTTTAAGAATCACTGTATCAAAAGGATTATTCACTTTAAGATGATATGGGAAAGCCGTAATACATAATACTGGTGGATCCCCAAGTGTTCCTCAAATTAACCTTGTTAGAAATGAGACAGAGAACAGGTAGATGCACAAGCACCTTAACTTCTTTGCCCCATCTTAGTCCATCAAAGGATGCTTACATGACGGCCCTGTGGAAGGAAAATCTGTCTCACCCTAAACTGTCCATCTTCAGGTGTTAAAGTGGAAAACAAAGTGTTTGTGGCATACTGGTTCATGAGGGTCACTACATACAAAATATCCCGTGTTGAAACAAATATGCGGTATTTTTCACAAAACTCTGTATTTGTCTAAATGACAGCTATACAATCTTCTTCATAAAGGTAAACTAATAAAAGTTTTACCTCCTCAAATGCAAAAATTGATAATGACCTTTGGGATCCCTTATTATTACCTGATGTTAAATATTCCATCTGTGTTAAGTCAAGGCTACCTAAATATGAACATGCATTTGAGATACTTAGCAAATTGTGAGACCCAGATGTAAAGCCAGATTTTTTGGTTCTCATGCCAGCTACATTACATACTACAAGGTCAAAGATTAAAACTGATCACCCATCATCCGTAACTTTAGAATAAGTAGATGAATATTAATTCATTATTGCCATTAGCAAATTAATTTTTTTTCTCCAAAATTTACCTTCCTGTGATTTGTGGTCTTTCTAATCATGCTGCACATGGAAGCACACGAGCTAAGGCAATCTAGATAAGATCCTGGATAACCTGCAGCCAAATCAACATTATAGTTTCTTACACTTGCTAAAATGCAGATGCCTGAGAACCACACCCAGAACAACTGAATCACAATCGTTGGGATGGGATCAAAACTTGCAAATATGTTATGCTTTGCAGGTGATTCCAGAACATACAAAAAAAATCAAGAACTACTATTCCAGGGATATAAGCAGACAGATTTACTGCTATCTGCCTGCTCATTTTCTTGTATGACACTGAATAAAATTATATCTAAGTCTGTAGAGTGGATAGTAGAGGATTGTAATAATAATACTTAAAAACAATAACAACAAAATAAACCTATGAATTCATCAAAAACGTGATTAATCAGGGTTCTTCAGCCCTAGGAAAATTGGCCACCAAATGAGTATATTTTTAAAAAAATACTTCCATATATCCGTACTTCATATATACATTTGAATACCAAGGAAATTCTGACAAAAAGATATTTTTAAATGTCATCTTATTTTTAAATACTCAATCACTATACCTTATAATTTTTATCCTACTTTGAAGGTATTTCTCTTTTACTGTATAATTCAGTTTGGTATCCAATTAGAGAGATTATTTCCATGTTGAGTATTTGGCTTTCTTGTTATGCCATTCTAATTTGGTTAACATTATTTTAAAAATGGTTTAATCTGAAAATACTAACGTAGCTTTTTAAAACATTTTTAGAGTTTTGAAATGTATTACAAATCATTAAGTTTCACTAGAGGATTAAAAATAATCTAAGAAATTTTTCTTACCACAATCACACACATTGCTGGTGGAAATATATCTGTTACTTGTCAGCACATTTATTACATAATTACCATAATTAATATACTATAATGGTGAAAAGATGTGAGAGTGAGACCCCCTTGTAGGACCAACATGCTTAATTTTTCTTTTCAAATTCCCACCCTTAAAATTTGACATTTTCTGAATCCCATTAATCCTAGAATATTCAATATGAACTACAATTGCAGTGTCTAGATATGCATTATAATTAATCATTGAAAACTCAATTAAGCACAGATTTATTTTTTTCATGAGAAATAGTCCTGAATCTATTATTTCTAGGATTAAAATTTTAGAAGCCAGCTTTCCAGGTCTCATAAACATTTCTAATGCACACCAAAATCTATTACATAGAGCTTTAAGAAGTTATTATTTTTTTCTCTCTCAGTCCCTTTCTTCTTTTCTTCTTCTGTTACTTCATTCTTTCTCCCTTCCCTCATATTCTTTCCGTCCTTAATGCACACCAGGTAGCAGTGATCATTAATTCAACAATTGATCATTGCCTATGAGATTCCATACAAGTTTTGTCGGCACATTGTATCTGAATTTAAACTGAATTTCTTTACATTCATAATGTAATCTAATAAAATAAGAATTTGAAATCTTTTTTAGATTTGTTCATAAGGTTAATTCTGCTGATTAATTAGATTTCTAGTAATTAGCTGGAATTATCATTTGGACTTTATATGGTAAAGTCTACTAATTTTCCTATTCTTCAGCTTAATTTTTCAGACAATAGCCTCTTGATTGGATGTTAAAAGATCAATTTCAGACTTAAAAGACATTACTGTCACAGCAACCAGATAGCTAATGTAAAGGGAAGAAGTGACATGACATTTTGGGGGAAAATATTTGAGACTATTTTCTCATGCAGTTTTTTTTTTTTTTAAGAGAGAGGGACAGTGAGAGAGACAGAGAAAGAGAGAAACAACTTTATTTAGTTTTTCACATGGCCTTAGTTGCTTCAACACTTAGTTGTGTACGTGGTGCTGGGGTTTGAACCTGGGTCCTCGTGCTTGCCAGGCAAGCGCTGAAACTGCTGAGCCACCGCTCCAGCCCCTCTCATGCAGTTTTGACTTGACATGCTCCTTCAGAGAAGGACTTCAAGTTTTATCCAAGTCAATCCTGTCCACTCATAAATATTATCATTTTTTTTGTTTCCAAGCCCTCTGTATGTATCTGCAGCCCACTTTTTATTTATTAAATAGTTTACATTCACACACTGTCTAATCCAAACTGCAGTTGTTGTTCTTGAAGACAATTATCATTTCAAAGGTTACAGAAAATAAGAGAAGAGAGAAAAAGTTATTGTACTACTAGTAGGGGCAGCATAAGTTGCACCAGAGAGATCTCAGCAGGAAAACACAGACTTACTGTGAAAACGAAAGCAAGTTTTACACACAGGGACTCATGAGCGTTCAGTTACATACCCTAAATTTGTATCATTGCGCCTATAGAGATTTTAATACCTAATAGCTTGAAATTTGAGGGTCATTAGAAAGATTTGGGGGTGAATGTTTATTCCATAATGGATTTGTATCTGCTAGATATTATAACTATGTACAGTCTGAATAACAAATTATTTTTACTTACATTTTCATATTATCATACATGGCTACTCACAAACCTGCTAGATTTTTATACAAAGTTTACCTTAACCATTGAAATAAGTATATATATACTTTCAAATATTTTAAAGTAGCACCATAAGCCACTATAAATCATCATCATCTGTTACATTTTTATTTTCCATATATTACTAAAACACTGTATTCTAAAAATATTAATGACAAATTTTTGATTTGTATATTTAAGAATTTAAGAATAAATTTATCTATCTGTATACATGCACTTATATGTATACTCACACCATCTATCTATCTATATATATATATGCATGTGTGTGTATACATATATACCATGTACATGCACACTTCATTATAGCAGTTTGATACAAATAGGTAGCATTTATTTTTGGACAATAATCTCCTGGATGATATGGGGTCTCTAAATTTTTTCTAATCATAAGTCTGTGTGAATAACAAATTCCTTAAATATATAAAATACAATAATTCCTCTTTCTTTCTTTTACTCAAAAAGTTATTATATTAGGTGGGCTACAGTGTAGTGGAAAAGCAGCCCAACCTGTGTCAGGGCCTAGCCAAGGAGAACTTCTGAGTGGTAGCATCTCTGTAGGACCCAGAACTCATGCAAGATAGCAGCTGAGTGCAGAGGAAGTCCAGGAAGGTTAGGACCTCGGCTGTATTCAAGAAAAGTGATCAAGTAAATAAATACGTTTGACATAATTTCTCATTGTTGAAGAAGAGATTATTTAAATATGGAGAAGGATGAAGATGGAATAAACTGTGCTTTTGGATTGAAATTACAGTTATTAGCACTTATTCAGGAGGTGCTTATTATTTTAATTGGGGAGAGAGAGGGAGAGGGAGAGAGAAATGTGTGTATTTCATAGCCTGCCACTGAGAGACCATGGAATACTGAACCCCTACTAGCATGACTATTCCTAGTACCTAGCACCCAACTGTGGTTCACTATACACTAAAATGAACAGAGATTCATTGGAAAAGTAGTTGATTCAGGGTTGGGACAAGGATGGAATAACTGAGTTTAGAGCATCTTTTGAGCAGAAAAATGAAGAAGTACTTGAAGGATGATGATGCATACCAAAGAAACAGAGGAACCAACTTGAAAGAGACTCTTCCAACCAAGTCTGGGATGATTTGGGTATCAAATAAACTATCATAATATAATATGATACTGGTTATAAATGATACACTAGTGATTAAATAAAGAGAATAAAAATTCATCTTTTAGAATGCTGACTAATAAATGTAGAAGGAATGATGAAGCTTGAAAATTATTTCTCAGTCATCACAGAAGTAATTGATTAGGGCAAAAAAATATCAACGGATTCTAAAACTTGTGGGTGAAAGTAGACTAAAGAATGAAATTTTTACATAACCTCTAAGTAGCCCCTCACAAAGTATTTATTAAGAAAAAGGGGAAAAATAATAAAAAGAAAAGTAGAGAAAAATAGCTGATACTTTACCAATTGTTGCATTCATCCAATGAAGCGACAATAATGACATACACACACACATTCAGGGTGAAAAGACAAAGACTAAGACTCAGACTCAAGACTCAAGACTGACTCAAGACTCAAGACTCAAGACTGACTTTATTGCTTACAGTTCTCTTTATATAGTTTTCCACATCCTGTAGTCTGTATCAGCAGTTTCACATTGCAGTCACAAGGCATCTTATCAAAAGTACAAGAACTTCTAACATAAAACTTTGTAATATTCTAAGAACATTTGCGAGGCTGAGAACAACGTCTAATGTCCTTGAGCCACATACATCCTCTTCTTGGTCTATGTCCAAGTGCGTCAGTCCCTCTGGCAGGCATGCACTCATGCACATTTTGCTGGTGTCAGGGGTTTGTGGGACTGCCTGCGGTTCCCACAGTTCCCCCTTTTTTATATAAGCAAGTGGTGGTGCCTGTCTTAGGTTGTGGGTATCACCTTTATATTCTTACCCATCATGGAGAGGGGACTCAAGAGTCCCAACCCTGTCTTAGGTTGATATATGAGGCTACCATCTTACC